>CAUYQV010180895.1:0-11478 GCA_963574575.1 Galagoides demidoff
CCTGTGGTCCCAGCTAGTTGGGAGGCGGAGGCAGGAGACTCTCTTGAGCCCAGGAATTGGAGGTTGCTTTGAGCTGTGATGCCATAGCACTGCTACCCAGGGGGATAGCTTGAGGCTCTGTCTCAAAAAAAAAAAAAAAAAAAAGAAAAATGAAAAAATTAAGTCTTTGACTGGACCAAAGTTTTCAAAGTGGCATATGTAGTTGGTGTGTTCTGAGGGAAGGAAATAATAAATAATAAGTATAAAATTCACCCTCCAGTCAAGTTGATAGCCAGTGCCCACATTTTTGGCTTTTACAAAAGGTAAAAGTGAAAAACTGAAAAAAACTTGTTTTTTTGTTTGTTTAAATCCTAGGTTCTTATTAGGGCATCACCAATCTGCTTTCTTTTGCTCATTTTCTCCCAATATTCTTTGCATAGTCTATTGTTAATTTCATAATGACAGTTCTGTCTCTTGTTTCTGTTTTTAAAAGTATATAAAATAGATTTTCTTCTGTACTTAAGTAAAAAATAGCTATTGTAAAAACAGTGCTCAAGTGATTCAAAGAATATTTATGTGTGTATGTTTTCTATATGTGTGTGTACCTACATTATATCCTTTGCTCAGCTCCCAGCCGTACTTTGTCCATTAGCTAACCACATTCATTAGCACAAAAAAGTCTTTAGTAGCATTAATCTAGTACTTCAAGGAATATGCTGACCCACAAGTACGTCTTGCACCTCTTTGTACAAAAGCTGCTTCTAACCTACCCTGGAGTCATACTATCTCAGTTTGAATACTAACTATATCATCTGTCTCTGTGAATTTGGGGATACATCTTACCTTCTCCATGCCTCAGCATCCTCACCTATAAAATAAAGATAGAAATAATATTGATCTCAGGCTTTTTTGTGTGATGATTAAATAAGTTATTATAGATAAATTACTTAGAAAGGTACACAGTAACTGTGCTTTATAAATGTTCACTTTTTTTTTTATGATTTTCCCAACTATATTGCCCTATGGAGTAATGTTGTATCAACTATTCTCCAAGACTCTTGAAAAATACATCCTCGGAGAAGAAGAGAGCAACAAAGTGAAACCAGAAGGAAAGTTCCCCCCATCTCACAGACAGACTAGACATCTGATCCATGTTTTAGTTGTCACTGGAGAAATAAAAATGTCCCATTCTCTGTGTGAGAGTAAAGTCCCAAAGTGCAGGGGGGTAGCTTTGAGAAATTAAAGTCTCATTCCCCTTGGCAGTAATGCAAGATGACAACCAACCATGGGGAGAAGAGAAATTCACTGAGACCCACACCTGTATGTTACATTCTGGTTTTTTTTTTTTTGTTTGTTTGTTTTTGTTTTTTTCTCTTGGGGAGAAAGTTTGGGGTTTGCATAGCAACTCTCTGATCCAAAGCAGCTTTCTTGCTCTATCACGTGGTACAAAATGGTAATAGTCAGGAGTCTTGATAAATGAGTCAGAAGAAGATACTGCTCTTTGGTTTAGAGTTGTGGAAGCTCTGCTCTCAACCAGGGCCTGCAACGCTCCTTCTGTCTCCGACAGAGGCCAGATTCATTGAGCGGGGGTAGGACACAGAACGCGGCATGGCATTGGTGCTAATCTGATCCATTAGTTTGGTAAAGGGTGCCATCTGACTACGGAGCTGTCCAGCAGGAAATGTGTAAAAGCCCCACAGTGAAAACGATTTCTGTTAATCACCTGTTTTCATCATGCAGATCCCTCAGGGCAGCCATGCTGGCATCAGAAAGGCCTGTCACTGGCTAAACTGCTGCCTAATGTCCTTCCTGGGAGAACTCTGGGCTTCTGATTTACGTAAAGCATGAAATACCATTAACTGCTCTGTTCTCTCATTAATTCAGGATAAGACTCAGAGCCATGCTTTTTCCTGACACTTCCTCTCCTGTTGTCACTCCATCTTTGCCTCCTCAACATGTGTATGTAGGTGTCGGTGACTTATCCTCAAAATGACCACGTTTGTAAATACAGGAAAAGAATGATGTGACCTTGGGTATGAGCCACAATTTCTATTCATTACTTGGTTGAAAAAAAAATAAAATAAAAGCAAACAAGAATTACTCTTCATAAACTTGGTTTAATTCTTGCGAACAAGTTTGTGAGTCATTTTATGAATGGCTCCTGCTTCAAATTAGGGCTCCTGTTTCCGCTTCCAATGAGCCTTTAGTATTACATCTAATATTGTTTCCTCTCAGCAATTGAAATGTACATCCCTGCTGGGTTGGTAAGAATAGAATTTCTTTCCGGAATTCTTTCTTCTTTCTGAATTGCTTCATTTTACTTCCCCCTAAACTAAAATAAAGTAATTTGTACTTAAGACCAGACAAAATTAACCTCGTGCCTCGTTCTCCTTTCAGTGTGCGACCTGACTGCTTGGCAAAGAAGGCTGCTTTCAGTCCTGGCCCTGCTTCTTACCTCTCCTCACCTCTTCACCCCTCCCTAGGGAAGGTGCAAAATGGCTACTGTGGGGGGCAAAGGATCTCCCACAGCTTCTGAGTTCACCCCTGGGAAGGTGGCTCTGAATGAAGGGTCTAGTCTCAGGGCTGTGCAGCCTGTGGCACTGTCACCCTCTGACTTTGTTCCTGGTCAAGTGTTTTATGATCTAGCTTCCTACAAGGACCAGCAACTAAGTAAGTTAGGCTCATACATGCTTAAAAGAACTATCTCATCTTGTTTCTATGTCCTTGAACATACCGCTCGTATAAAAAGCTTCTCCACACCTTTGTTTCAAAGGGGAAAGTAACATCAAGATGATAAAAATGATTTGCTACCAATCAACCCTCTTGAGTACGTCGCAGACGTTACTAACAAGCTAATGTTCTTTCCTGCCGAGGCTGGATACAGATACAGAATCTATCACAACACAGTGTTGGGAAGCTAGGGCCAGTTGTCCATCAATTTCTCTCTTCTATTCAGGGACAATTCATGACAATTCTGTGAACAGGATGGGATTATGGGGACTGCTTATTCACAAAGTTGAATAAAACTGAAAATGCGAAAAGAAAGGATAAAAATAAAGATTAATTCAAATTATATTTCCGACAGGTTCAGTTTATATTCTCACTAGTAATTTATAAGCATATCACCCTCACTTATTTGCCCTCACCAACAAAATCAGTTTAAGAAAAATCTTATATTATTAAATGCAAGAAAAAAAACCAGTATTGTTTTAGTTCCTACTAATAATGGGAATAAATTTTGTTATATCCATATTTTCCCCTGACATTGTCTCTGGATGACTTGTTGGTTAAAATCTATTCACGTCATTTCTCATTCAGGAGACTTTATCATTTCCTAGATAAGCTAAATGAAGGCAAGAAAGAGACTTCTTGATCTTCCTAGGTTTCTCCTGCTCTATGTATTTATTCCTGAGACAACTGCATTTTGAAAACACAAACAATTGTGTTATCCTATCAGCCCCTTCTTTAATGCTTATCTTCCTTCCTTGTTGGTCCAGAAAATCAATTAACCAATTAATGTGTTGGGAGCCTAAAAAAAAAAAAAAAAAAGATGATGCTTTTGTTGGTAGCCCTTCCTGTCACTTGGAAATGCATCTTAAATGTTTCAAAGAACATTACATGATCATCCCTGGAGAGGGAGAGGAGTGGGAAAAGGGAGGAGAAAACGTGGATGCTCATGCCTGTTAAGTTGGGGTAGCGGATGGAAGACAATTGTTCCCTCAGTGCCTCTCCTATTCTGCTTCAGTTATGGCATTTCAGGGAGTATAAAGAGGCAAGCAAAGCCAGATTTTTAATTTCAGACACAACCTATTTTCTGAAATGGCTAATATAAGTACAATATAAGAAAATACCATTTTCCTTGAATCCGATTGAACAAATAGAAAAGAAAATGCATACTCGTGGGTTTTCTTGGTCCGGCCTACAGTATGGGGTGAGGGATAGGGCATACATTTCATCTGTCTTTTCTTCTTTACAGGGCTCAAAATCCTTGCAAAAAACTTGGCCCCCTCCCAGAGAGATACTGAGTTATAAGAAAATTAAAATAGATATTAAAAGCCACGTTGATCCCAGGGTTCACTATGTCTCAGACACTGGTAAACAATTTCTCCTCACACATTGTCTTATTTTATTCTATCTCAAGCTCATGAAGTTAGTGTAATTATTATGCTAAGTTTATAGAAGAATAAATGGAGACTTAGGGATGGTGAGTAATTTACCCAATACCACACAACTACACTAGGCAAAGCTGGGATTTATAGTAAAGAGATTTTAAATGCTGGAACCCATGAGACTAAACTCTGGACACATTTTCCAGTCTGGGTCCTGACAAGGTAAGGTGGCTGTACCTTGTCTTGGTCCTTTCCTAATGTATCAAATAAGCTTCCCCCTCCTTTTGGGACTGTTGGTGTTTTGCTATTCATTTTTATCAGAGCTACCCATAAAGAAAATGAAAGGTCCATATGAAATGAATAAGCAAGGCCTCACCTGCGGCTGGGGTAGTCAATCTCCCCTTGCCACTGGAATGTCACCCCAAACCACAGAAGGTGACCCCTAAGAATTACAACATCTACATCAGGATGTACTTGCTACATAGAAAAAGAATGGGTGAAAGCCCCTTTTAAGCTACCGTCTGAATGAGCCATGACACTGCTGGGCGGGATTGGGGATGGTGGCCCTTTTGCTTTGCCCAGAGATGCAGTAGGAGTCACAGATTCAACTTTTCTACTCCTATATGTATATGTAGGCCTTGCCAAGGGCAAGGGTAATGTGAAATACAGGCCTCCTCCTCAACCAAAATGACCCAGACACCAACTTGGTATGAGAAAGGGAACAGTAGTGGGGTAGTAACTTGCAAGGGGAAGCTGGGTAAATCCAAGGCCCTAGGAGGTAAGGAATGGATGATCAAAAGCCATCTCACAGAAGATGGGAATTAGGAATGTGGGTGACTGAGACCTCCAAAGTCACCCACATGTTCCCTAGTACATCCTCCATGTCAGATCAGATTTCCATTAGAGAATATAAATTCAAAGATAGAATTTTTAGGAAATGTTCTTCTTAGCAAAGTATCACAAGAATGGAAGAAAAAGTATCCAATGTACACAGCCCTATTATGAAACTAATTTATAGTTCTCATATGAAAGCTATAGCCTAATTATAAGACAAAAATATGGAGAGGGGGAGAGGAGGGGAGAAGGGCAGATGGGTGGAGGGAGGGTGATTGGAAAGATCACCTCTATGGTTTGTCTTACATGGGTACAAGTGAATCTTTCTAAAAGTAGAGTATAAATGTCTTAACACAATAATTAGTAAATGTCATAAAGTCTATGTTAAGCAGTTTGATGAAAATATTTCAAATTGTATATGAAAACACAACACTGTACCCCATGATTGCATTAATGTACACAGCTATCATTTAATAAAAAATAATAATAAAATAAAATAAAAAAGAGTGCTCAGCAGTGTTATTTCCTAGATAGCCTCAAGGCCTCTGGGGTAAAGGGGGAAGTCTGACCATCTCGGTAACATGGTGGCCACAGGGTAGAATAGCAAGGGGTTGAGGCACCAGAGGCAATGCTGGGCTCTGTCTTATCCCCCTAAGCCCGGAGCTCAGTTATGATCCATGTGTCAGGATCACATGGTCCCTTACTGAGAACATCCTTCACCTCTGCGACCATCTGGTTTATGATAGACTCCTAAAATGTGTCATTTCTGAAGCTGCATGATTCTCAAAGTATGTTTCTAAATTAGGACAAATGCTCTAAATCAAAATATCACATTAACAAAGAAAAATGACTGGGTAGTTCAAATACTCATTATTACATATCTAATCTTTATGTAATGATTAACTGTCCTCTGGTAAAAAACCTCAGTGTTTCTGAACCACTGAACATGCTCAGCTGATGCCTTTGTGTCATTTTGATTTGCTATTCTGGCTTCCACTGCATCCTTATATTCCTGAGATCTTGGTGAAAGTCTATATTTCTATCCCCTTAAGGATCTACCCTGAATATTGTGTGCCTTTTTCCTAGGACTGTAGCTTACCTTCTTATTGAGACCAATGCTTAAGAGACATATGTACAAACCTATATACATACGTCCATACGTACACAGATCTGCTCAGATCTGTCTCTTTAATTTTCATTTCATCTTTATCTTAACACTGGTCCCATCTACTGAATCTTGAAACATGTTCTAATGCATTTTCTGACTTTTGGAAGCATACGGTCACACCATCATTTGCTAAGATGCCTGCCTTAGTCTTGAAACATTACTCTGAAATACTTGCCAGTTCATGCCAAAAAGAAGAATGTAACTCCTTTCATTAAAACATACTGTCTTTTTTCCCCTAACTCTCTTATGTGTCTGGATACCTCTACCTTTTCTGCATCACACCCACCTCAGAGACCCCTTCCCAAACTTCTCCAAACCTCCCCTCCCTTAGTCTTTCAGTTGCCAACATGGCAAGGACCTCTCATCTGTTAGCTGACAGTCATGATTAATTGATAGTGACGTCTATACTATAGAGAAAGATGAAAAGGCTGCATCCAAGTTTCTCAGGAAGGAGTTGAAAGTCAATAGCGGAAGTTTGCCAAGGGCATGGGCTGATAGGGGAAGGGAAGGGGAGCAGTCTCCCTGCCCTGCCCGCCCTGCCCTGCCCAAGGAACACTCCTGTGGTCCAGTTCAGTGCTTTACAAACAATAAATTGTTATCTGATACAATGTATAATTTTCACTACTTAGCCTCCCCTGTAATACAGAAGGCCTGTTTCTTGGCAAATGACAAGATTTTAGCGATGCCCTGGTGTAAGTATTGTAGCTCCCATCTTGTTTTCACCTTAATAGACAATGTAACTATCAATTTGAATATAATCTGGCCACTTGTATAGGAGGTTGCACCTGACTGGCCGATTATACCTAACGTATTTTCTAACATTGAGATACTATGACTTTGGGAAAATTTGGAGTTACATTTTTATTATTATCCAAAAGGCAATGGTTACCTGAAGACCAGGAGTTACACATTTTTACATAAAGGGCCAGATAGCAAATATTTTGGGCTTTGTGGTCACGTATGAGATTTTGGCCATATATTATTCCTTGTTTTCTTATTTTTAACAAGTCTTTAAACATGAAAAGCTTTCTTACCCCATGGGTCATACAAAGTTTGCTGACTTATGCTTTAGATCATGAAGTCAAAGACCATACACAGATCTTTATGTTCTGGTTCCCCTAGACAATAATATTCTCACTAGAATGGACTATATTTCAAAATTTCAATTACAAAATTAAAATTTATCTCACGATACCGTGGTAGGAAAAAGTACAATTATAGCTTTGATTTTTATTCTGATCAATAGTGTAAGAATAATACATGAGAAAATGAAGGAAAAAATTATTTAAGTATATTCTTTTCTGAATAAGAAGAGTTGCCCCTTCTCTAGAAGACTAGGAGTTTTTAATCACAATGTAAAAACTATAATCTTCAATCTTACTCAATTTACTCTTTACCTGACACTCATTGTTGATACCTATCATCTTACCGTAAACAGCCGTTTGCAAAAAAGGGCAATTTCTTAAAAATGTCATCCTGAGAGTGATGAATGTCTCCCACGTATCAAATCAACATTAATAATGCTGATGGATGGTGATGAGAATCAAAAACCGCAAAGAGGTATTCCTGTTGTAGTCATCAGAAAAGTCTACTTCATTAGGGGAGAGACAACAACAGATGCTTTCAGAAATACCATGAAAATACCAGACATTCATTCCATAGGACCTCAACAAACAGAAAGATTGACTTTGGCTGATATTGACATTACATGCAATTCTTCATAATTATGAATAAAAAAGATCATATGATTTTGTGAATCATACATAAACGAACTGAACACACGTGATCAATTTGTATATGACCTCCTCTAAGTTGCTAACCTTACCTTTTCTGAAATTTTACCTACTCATGTGTGGTGCTGATATAAATAATTTAGCTATCCTAAGACCAAAAAACCTAAACAAACAAAAAATAAGATTGACTTACATGTTCTCTATTCTAACTAATAAAATCCTTTTCTTTTTACATTAGCAGAATGTTCATAGTAGGAAAGAACTATATTTTTCTCTGTGGTATGAGTAAAACCAAGAGATATTTATTGCTGAATCTCTCAAAACATTTGGTGTTGGAGAGCCTCATCAATCATTTGTATCCATAGTTTATTATTTTTGTTTTCTTTCTTTCCTTCACTATAACAAAATAAACAACGTATAAGTAACACGAGTGTACAGTTAACACAAGTCACAAATACACATTCCAAAGCAGGGACCAGACACTGCAATTTCATAAACTCCCGAGCAGAACACTTCTATTACCTTTTTGTGCTTCTGTGGAAACCCAACGTACTTGTAGCTAAAAGGTTTCTTTGGTACAGACTTGTGTTTTTAGCAAGTGCAGAAAAATCAGTTGCATATTGCCTTTGCGAGGGAGATTTGTACCTAGTGTTCTCAATACTATTAATTTTTTCTCAACATTGAATTGCTCTATATGTGAAAAATTATCCTGGACCAAACACTAAAGCAAACATTTAATATGGAAAGATAAGCAGGGTTCAGTCCCATTAATTCTCTGTTCTCGTTTTACTTGGTAAAGCGTACTTTCATTCAACAAATTTTAATTACTCACCAACTACCCCTGTGTCGTACCAGATATATTGTGGGATGCCAAAATGGAAATGGTTATCTCTAGTAGGAATCACAATCGTGACATCCCAAAGGAGAATTAAAATAAGCAAACCTATCATTTGAAATATTATAAACACAACGAAACGGTTTCTATTCTGGTGATTCACTGGGTTCCTGGGTATCTGCTGTTTGTAATTGCAGAAGTATAACCTGGCAGTTATATCACGTGGCCAGAAAAGCCATATTCAGTGATTAAGCAGCTGTTATCTAGATGTGTCATTCACGGCATTCTTATTGTACTTGTAAAGATAAGAAAACTCCCTTTTAAAATCAGCTGCTCAAATATGAAGGGGAGATAGGCCCACAGATACACAGAGAGCAAGGAAGTCATGAGCTATAAATAGGCAAACCACTCTGAAGCCAAGTAAATGGAAAATTAATAGCAGTGTTGTGCAAACTTCAAATTTCTAGGGTAAATTATTCAATCTCTTTAAAGACCTGCTAATGCTCTGGTGCTTTTATACAAGTTATTACATAAATAAGAAATCTGGGATAGTATTACACGTTTCCCTTATGCAGAAATAATTTTCTATGCTGTGGAAAGTGTAAGGTCTGATTATACGTTTTGGGAGCAAGTAAAGCTCTGCTTCATCGTTGCAGGGAGTCCTTAAGACAGAATCGTAAACAAGCCGTCTACGGCTCTGTGGGCGACAAGGATGTACATGTCTGATTAATGGTTGACATCGGTGACACCTGGAATCCAAACTGTTGGAACTGAACCTCAGGAAATGCTTCAAGGACATGAGGAAGCGCCACCTGAGAACACAGACGCTGATAACAGAGAAATAATTACATCCGGGATGAAACCTGTGAATCAAGGAAGTAGCTGAACTTAAATAGAAACCAGAGGGAAGAATGCAGAGCAGGGAAGGGGCTAACGGAACAGAAGCGGTGAGCCTCAAGGCAGCACTGCTGACCCGACCCAGCTTTGGCTCTGCTCCCTCTCCTTCTCCGAGAGCCGCCCCTGCCTGGCTCCTTCTCAGCCTCCACCATTCCAAGTGGAAGCGCCCTCCCCTTTGACCTCAGCTTTGCTTATTTAACCTGAGCACCTCCCTGGCTTGCTCACTGTGGCTTGCTTTCTTGCTTGCTGCTTTCCCCCCCCTTTCTTTGTCCTGGAGGAAGAGAACCACATTTCCAAAATAAAATATAAAATAACTGAAAAAAAATGTACAGGCAACATTATTAAAAATCTGGATGTTTATATCGGATAGTGGTATTTACACTGATAGCATCGGTCAAGACTAATTTATCATTATCAGTCAGGACTAATTTATGAAGAATTTATGTCCATTACCGTCCGCCCCATGTGGCTGCAACAGTCCTGGCAGGATTTCCAAGGAAATAGAGGTCATAGTTACTCATCAAGTCTTGTGTTCTTGAGGTTCAGTTTATTTGCATCTAAAGTAAAGCTGATACTACATTTATGAAGGTGAAAATTTATCTCACTGAGAGCTGAGATTTTGAAATACCTACTTACGAAGAAATTGCTTTATCTCTATGTATTTTTTTATTCTTTCGATATGTTTTCAGAATTATGTTCTGACATAGCTTAGACTTGTATTTTCCGGTCCTCAAAGAAGATTTATAGAAAAAAGAAAAGAAGCACAGGATCTTACTCTTGATGATTACTGAGGAAAAAGGAAAACACAAGGTTATTTTATATGACTCTCAGCTAGGCTATTGACTTAAAGACAGAAAACTAAAAACAGCTGAAAGCGGTTTTCTTCAAAAAGTAAAGGCAGGGAGGCGTCCCGGTGGAGGTAAACTGCAGTTTTGCTAAAAGGACACAACTGCAAATATCCGTGTTGTTGGTGAGCAGATGCTCAATAGAACCAAGATGTCTTGTCACCTTCCTGCATAGAAAGGGAAGTCCTCTTTGCAGTGGAGACAGGAGAGACGAGACAGCCAATGAGAAAACAGTGGCTAAGTGGAAGGTCTTTGTCAATGAAAGGCTCTCTGGTTAGGGGAGTTAAAGCTCATGATACGTGAAGAGTTCTGGAATCAGTGAGGTGAGTGAACGTCAGCAAGACTTACAGTGATTTAATTCAACTCAATGATTAGGTCATTCTATGCTTTTTATTGATAATGGGAAAGGATTTATGATGTTATAGCTGATTTTTAGAAATATTTTTATCTACAAATCATTAAATTTAGGTCATAATTTGTTTCTTAGCCATCAAAGGTCAGGCTCATGCAGCAAATTATGATCCACTGGGTAGCAACCACTGTAGTTACTGTACCAAGGGGATAAAATTACTATGTGACTTCCCAAGCATTGGCTGTGCAAAACCCACTCCATTAAGTTAGTCTATTCTTAATAAATATACTCAAATAAGTTTGGGGATACAACAAAAACAGTAACAACAAAAGCAACAAATGACAGTTTCTTCCCTTATGTATAAAGAGAGAGAAAACCAAGTTATAATTGATGTCAAGAAGAGAAATGGGCAAAGAAGACCTACCTGATTCTGTCCCAATGGCCGACACCCAAAGTGGCATCTTGCCGATGGATTGCAATAAAATAACAATTCAAACCTTTTAAGCAAGGGAGTCGGATAGTCAGATTGTCAATTAGGAAGACTTTGTTGGTTCCATTGTGGATAATAGAATAAAGGGGGATGGAAAGGGAATCAGGGAATTCTGTTGTGCTTTTTCAGACCATTTCTGGTAATAATCTAAGATATTGGTAATAGATGAAGAGAAACATGAAAACATTCAAGAACAGTGAGGAAAAAAGTCAAAAAACTTTGTTACTTTATTAGAT
>CAUYQV010180897.1:0-19233 GCA_963574575.1 Galagoides demidoff
GTTGATACAATGATTAACCGAATGATGTGACAGTTATGTTAACCAGCTTGATGAAGGTGTTTCAAATTGTATATGAAACAGCACAATGTACCCCATGTTTGCATCAATGTACACAGAAATCAATTAATAAAAAAAAAAAAAAAGGGAGAGGGAGGGGAGGGGCGGGGAGAGGATAGGTGGAGGAAAAGTAATTGGTGGGACCACACCTATGGTGCATCTTACAAGGGTACTTGTGAAATTTACTAGGTGTAGTATATAAATGTCTTAACACAATAGCTAAGAAAATGCCATGAAGGCTATGTTAACCAGTTTGATGAAAACATTTCAAATTGTATATAAAACTAGCACATTGTACCCCATGATTTCATTAATGTACACAGCTATGATTTAATAAAAAAAATTGCATGCAAAAAAAAAAAAAAGAAAGTGTGGTCTACAAGGGTTACTTAATTACTTGAGGATTATAAAATCAGTCGACATTTATTTACCCTGGAACTCTGTTTTAAACTTCACTGCAGCATAAGTTAAATTGAATTAAAATTACCATGCAGCCTTAACCTGGGTAGATGACCTACTACTATTTTCAACAAATAAAGTATTGGTCACCTACGTCACAGAAACAAACAAAATGATAATTTTATCACTGGTATCAGACATCAACAACTAAGAAAATGACTCATTAATTTGTACTTTTCCATCCTTCTCTCAAGCTCCAAATGAAATCAATAGCAAGAAAGATAGAGAGATCTCAGAATAGCACTTAACGTTTTGAAAACAGAAGGTATTCTGCCTCAAAATCATATAAGATTAACAGTCTGAGCCTTAATTAAAAACTTCAAGTAAACACATCCCTGTCCTTCTTCCTCCCTTGCATCTACTAAATTGATTGCTAAATGATGTATTTTCTAAAATGCAACTGCTATTACTAAAAACTCATCTTTCTCAAATGTTCCCAAATTTTGACACAGCGATTACTCCTTCCTCTGCCATTCCTAGCTACCTTTTTAGACTTTATTCATTTTCCTAATTACAAATTGTTTCTGGCAATGAATACTTAATAGCAACGATTTCATTCATGTATTAAAAAACACTATTATTGTGTTCAAATTATTACTTATCTGTTTATATTTAATCCAAAATGACTTTGCAACCCTGCCGATTCTACCATACAAACTGTTTCTACTAGAATTTTGTTTCGAGAAACATATTGCATTTCTGATTTTAAAATTTAACTGCTGACCAAGGGAAAAGGGAGCAAAACAGCCACAAAAAGGCATGTATGGTATACAGCCCCAGACAGGATATGAAAATATGCTAGAGATTTTCACTTACTGGTTCAGTTATTTGGAATATTAATTTATTCATATTTCTGGTTTCTGCTTTCCAAATTTCTAAGAGGTTAGCAGTTTCTTTGAAGTTTTTACAGTGCTATGACAAATAAAATTTTCATAAATGCTCCTTGGTAATATACATGCTTTCATAGAACTGCTAGACCAAAGATAAGAGTACTTACTTTTATATTTTAAACATTCATAGTTTTATATATGAGAAATATGTCTTATATTCTCTAATTTCTGTTACTGTTTTATAAATTTTAGCAGTGTGCTCTTTTTGAAAAATAGAGAGTCTTCACATTAAGTTACTCAGGTACATGATATAATTTAAATGTAAACAGCAATTTTGATACTTAGCTAGTTTTATGATGTGCTATTATTTGCATTATCCATTACGGAAAAACTTCAAAGGAAGCAGTTTAAAAAGATAAAGGAACTCATTTTGAAACATTTCCTTAAAGGTTACTAGATAGCAAATGTTTGGGTCTATCTATTTTTCAACCAATGAAAATATCATGGTATTAGTACACGCATATATTTCTGTGAAATGCATCAATTCAAATGCCATGATCTTTTTTTTCAACAATTTTAACAACCAGGTATAATAATGCTGCATGAAATCCTTTTCTTGTTTCTAAATTTAATTGATTTAATCACTGAATTTAAATGCTTGGAAATTGTTCTGCTTGCCTGTGTTTGAATGCCAAATACATCATCTACAGTTCTAAAATGAATATTGCATTTATATTTAGACAACTTAAAACACTGCTTTCTAAATTACCCTAAATAACCCATAAAGGCTGGGCCTGATGGCTTATGCCTGTAATCCTTGCACTCTGGAAGGCCAAAGTTAGGAGGACCACTGAAGCTCAGGAGTTTGAGAACAGCCTGAGCAAGAGTGAGATCCCATCTTTACTAAAATAAAATAAAAATGAGCTAGGAATGGTGGTGGGCACTAGTAGTCCCAGCTACTCAGAAGGCTAAGGCAGGAGGATCACTTAAGCCCAGGAGTTTGAGATTACAGTGAGCTATGCACTGTAGCTGGGCAACAGAGTAAGACTCTGATTTAAAAAAAAAAAAATTGAAATGTCTAGAAAAATTGACATTAATGTACGACCAATGTATGTTGTCATCAACTTTCAGGTAAGTATAACTTTTACAAGGTATACAAAATGTTGGGGTCTTACTATTTAAGTGTTCTTTGTGTTACTATCTGAGTAAATTCAATGTACAGTGCACATAGATTAATCCCATCTCTTTCAGAACTCACTGCCTCCTTTTAAAGATGAAGACTTTGGAGCTAGTAACTTTACTCATTTATCTTCAGAGGCAAAAACAGCTCAAGGTGAGCTAAACTGTCATAGACATCATCTCCTATTCTCTTTGATTATTTGGTTTGGGTTTGTCTTGCATTGTTTTTCTTAATATGTGTGTTTTTTTTTTAATTAACCATAATAAAATCACTTAACGTAGAGATGCCTTAGCAGCTAACCAGATACACAATCTCTCTGCGCAGTGCTTAGAGATATCAACTAAAGTAGAGTGAGAGCATGTTTGGGGTAAAGTGCATGGAAAATCTTATTCTGGAAGAACTGATACATAGTGAATTTTATGTAAAAAGATGATGAGGAATAAAAATAATGTTTACACTAAGTATTCATATAAAGTATTGCAAAATATAAGAGTTGGTGGAGACTGCAATAGTAGTCTAGTTTTCTAAACTTTAATCTTTCTGGACCCACCTTTTGTTGAGTTTGGGAAATTTTGCTCAAAGAATAGTTTTGGGATTGGGGAAGGTGAATGAAATCATTGAAATATTCCTGTAGTATATGGTATGTTAGTTTTTAAATAATTATTTGTATGAAAAGAACCTGCATAGTTGTATTCCTATGCAGTGTAGATAGTCACCTACTTAATGAGGTTTTAAGCAAAGTCCAGCTGCTCCAAGCAGTACCTCCCTTAACTTCTGGCAAATGCTTGAAACTATAATTTGAATATCCTGTTATTACTTTTTCTTAGTGGTTATCTTTTTAATGAAGCCCACACCATTTTCTGAAAATGAAGCAATATTTTAAAAAACAATAAATAAGAGAAAATCCAAATTTCACTTGTGCAAATACATTTTAGAAATTCAAATTGCCAACACTTTCAATAAATGAATCTATAATAATGGAGTTATTTTGTTGAAAACAGTTATAATCAGTTGCAATGTCATACCCATCTTATTTTTCATTGATTTCTGCATTTTGCTTTTGTTATGTGATACTGGGGATATCCTGATGAAGATATATTTGAAATTAAATGATATGAACTTTTTATTATACATATCACTTAGTCATCTTCAACCATTCTGATTCCATTATAGGAAAATGCAATAGTTAGACTTGTATCTTCAAAGCTAAATCATTTAGAATACCTAAAATGGCTCATATTCCTTGAGAGGTCATGCCTCTTAGTTAAAAAATTATTTTCAGAGGTGTCTTTTTTTTTTTTTTTTGATAGAATCTTAGTTTCTCAGGGTAGAGTGCCATGGCCATAGCTTCAGTCTCGCTCACATCAACCTCAGACTACTAGATGGATTCAAATGATCCTCCTGCACCTGTTTCCCAAGTAGCCAGGGCTACAGATGACTGCCGCAACCCCTGGGTAATATTTTCTATTTTTAGTAGAGACAAGGTCTCCCTTTTGCTCAGGCTGGTCACAAACTCCTGAGCTCACGGGATCCTCCCTCCTTGGCCTCCCATAGTGCTAGGATTACAGGCATTAGCCACCCCTTCACCTAGCCTCCAGGGATGTTTTTCCAACAAAGTGTTTCATCTTTGATAATACAAGTTTATGACATAAGGTAACTTGCTGTTTATTTCAGATATTTATTGAGAGTTTCAATTAGTCAAATTTATTTATTCTACATACAAACCTAAAATGTTTCAATCTCATTGCTGGTTCCTTAGCTGTGGCAGTGAGCATGTTTAAATCATAGATCTTCTGGGATAGAAGTGTGAGGGATATATAAGCTGATAGAACCTCCTTTTTTTGTGGGAGCTAGTTAACTAGCACCATGCTTATTTTTATAAGCAAAATACATCTAAATGTTTTCTTCATTTTCATTTGAAGTATTATCTTGTCTCATTGTTTTCATTTCCATGTGTGGCTATACAGTGGTGCTTGAGCCAAACAAAACAACTTGAGTTTGCTGACTTTTTAATTGCATGGGGTTCCAGGGCACCACGGCCATAATGTGCCTGTCATACAATTTTCCTCATTAAATATGCAAACTCATTTTTACATGACCATTGTAGAGTTATAGACTTTCCAATCAATGCCACAGTTATTTATTTATATGTGAAAAAGTGTATAAGTGTGTTTGTGTGGGGTATGTATTAATGATATCTATTTAGGTAGATTAAAAAAAGGAAGAAGAGAAGGAGAGAAATTGTCTTTGTCTGGTGACACACATTAATGATTTGAGAAGTATTATACGACAAATGTATTTTTATTTAGACTTTTCTATTGTTCGAAAATATGGCAATGAATGTGAACTAAGTTTTTACAGAACTGCTGAAGAATTGCAGTTATAACTCAATAGAACACAGTTTGAAAAATAATGTTTTAGCTGAAGGCCTTAGTATCTTTTAAAATGCAAATACCTCTCCTTTTATCTGCAATCAGTCATTTATACATTAATGTGAATAAATTTATTAGACATCACTCTGAGGTTAATTCAGAAAAGGGGGAGGCGAAGATGAACTTAGCAGCTGAAATATGTGGAAATGATTGAATATGAAGATTAGAAGCTTTGAAGACAAACCTGGCCCTACTTTACAATTTTGTTTCAAGACTATGCCATCTATGTGTAACACACCCATTTGTGTTTATAAACACAAACACATACAAAGAAAACATTTACTGAATTAGAAGAGTTTCAGTGTGAATATGCATCAGAACTACCTCTAATTATTTTTGAAAATTTTTCAGGAATAATAATGTAATGCAATGAATTACTTATAATTTTATTCAATTCTGAATGAAGCCAACAGTAAAATTTCCAGACAGTGAATTTTCTTGTGTGTGCCAGGAATTATTTAATGTTGTTATTTTACTTTGCATTAACATGAGGAAATATATGATTAGGTTACATTGTTTATGTTTGTAAGGTAAAGTCTGAGTTGCAGCCAAGGAATTTATTAATTAAAGGTATTCTGATACTCTGATTTTATTATATGAGTGTTCTCAAAGATTACAGGCAAATGAATTGTGGAGCAAGAATGTCAGTTTCTGTACACAGCCTAATATAAATGAGGATTTACTGCTCCAAACCCAGTCTTGTACATTTGTTTGAATTAGAATAAAATTGTAGCTTGAATAAAAGGGAAAGATTTATATAATCGGAAGAGAAACCAGAGTATAAGAGTATAAACTTTAGAAATATTTAAGTCCTTTAATAATTTATCTCTATTATGTGAATTTAGTTATATGATTTCCCCATTCTCACCCTCATGTCAGAAATTTTCTAAAGCTTATGAAAGCAAGCATCCATTCCAATAAAATTCAGTTGAATTTCAGTTAAAAATTCAGTTAAAACTTCTGATAACTTTTTTGAGTCAATATTTTAAGAAAGTGCTTCCTGAAAAAAGAAGAAAGTTTTGTACATACTACAAAATTATTCATTTCTTCACTATATATTTGCTAACAATGGAAGTTATTAATTTGATTATTGGTTTAAAGTGTGTTGGACTAGAGCAGGGGTTCTCAACCTGTGGGTCGTGACCCCTTTGTAACAATGAAAATACATCCTGCATATAAGATATTTACATTACTATTCATAACAGTAGCAAAATTACAGTTAAGAAGTAGCACTGAAAATAATTTTATGGTTGGGGGTCACCACAACACGAGGAACTGTATTAAAGGGTCTCAGCATTAGGAAGGTTGAGAACCACTGGACTGGAGGTATATTTGCCATATTTCATTCTAAAGTTAATGCTTGTAACAATTCTGTATAAATTTGAGAATATGAAATACATTTAGAATTAAAATACTAATTGAGCTTCACAGTTAACACTATAGCTTTTTCTATCAAGAAATTATGAACAAAACCAAATGATAGAAATCTTACCATTTAGGAAAGGAGCACATATAGATATTCTCAGTAGTAAATTCCATTTGGGGCTATTAAATGTAACATTTAAGAATTAACAGTATAAATATGAAATCAAAATTTAGAAACATCTTGAAATATTTTTGGCTACTGTAAAAATTTAAAAAGACTTGATAACGTTAAGGAAAAGAGTAATAAATAAATAATAATTTATTTTTCCATATTCGACTCAAAGGTCATTCGTAATACTAAGATTATACTTATCCTAAAATACAACTAAACCAAACTATAAGCATAGTCAGTTAAGAAAGGGAATAAAGGCTCGGCCCCTGTAGCTCAGCTGGCTAGGGCACCAGCCACATACACTGGAGCTGGCAGAATCCAATTCAGCGTGGGCCTGCCAAACAACAATGACAACTACAACCAAAAATCAGCTGGGAGTTTTGACGGGCACCTGTAGTCCCAGTTACTTGGGAGGCTGAGGCAAGAGAATTGCTTAAGCCCAAGAGTTGGAGGTTGCTGTGAGCTATGACATCACAACACTCCATTGAGGGTGACAAAGTGAGACTCTGTCAAAAAAAAAAAGAGAAGGGGAATAAAAAATTGAGCATAATCAGTTACAAACATGCTTGTGCTATTGCTCATATCATAACCATCAAAAACTCTTGATTTTCACTATTTTTTCCCCATCTGCGTACTGAGAAAAATGTGCATTCCTCCTTCCCCAGTATTTATGGGAAAGTGGTCCTAAAAGTTCCGCAGTGGGAAGCAAAAAGACAGAAAGGAAAGAGAGAGTTGGTTGTGGACGCTGACAGTCCATGACAGTACTTGAGGCTGGTTTCTCTGTGCTTTATTAGGAACATGCATTTCTGAAAAATGTGCGAAGGCGGGTGAGTGAGCCCAGGTAAAGGCACATCTGCAGCAACCCCATAGAGAGTGTGCAGACTTTTACCCAGGTGGAACTGGCCATGTACCTTGGAAACTTCCATGGGCTCAGAAGGTGGATGCAGTTGGCAGCTGAGCCACTGAGAATCAGATAAATATCTGGAATGTGTACATGCAAAGAATGTGCAACTTAAAGGGACGATCAAACTGAAAAATTAACCTGGGAATTATTTTGTATCTATTGTATTGTGCACATACATAGTAAAAAAATTTTCCCAAGGAGGAAAGCAATGAATATGTATATAGTACATAATAATATAGTCTTTAAAACTTAAAGAGTTGTTTTTATATATATATATAATTTTGGTGTTAGTATGGTCCATAAACTAATCCTACTACTTAAACATTTTTCACTACTTTTTTTTTACTGATTCACATTTAAGTACCACTATTGAGTTCACTAATTTTAAGAAACTAAGAATTGTGTTTATTTGCTCCTGTTATTACTTTGTATAGCACACACCTCTCATTTTTACCATAGATTTCTCCTTCAAAATTAAAGGCTCTTCCATGTTTTCACACAGTTTTACCGAGTTTTGAGTAGAAGTTAATTCATTTGTTGTAAACTCACATGTACTAAATTATACAATTTGTCAAGATGACTTACACATTCCCAGGGCATCGTACACCACCTGTTCTTGGCAGTCTGTAGTAAGTATTTCATTCAAGCATATACTAATACTTTCTCCTTTCATCTTAGTCACTTTCTTAGTACCAAATTCCATATAACAGAAGACCTTGCCTGTTGTAGAAACTTGCATTAGGTATCTAAAGTAGGGTGACCAGATTTTAACATTGGTAAAGCTGGACAACATGGGAGGGGCAGGGGGCGGGGCAGGGGACAGAGCAGGGCAGGGCCTGACAACAATGCAAACTTTGATAAGCAGTTCTGGATAATCACTTCTCAACAATTATTTGTTTTTATTACAGTTTAACATTATAAAATTAACAAAAATAATATAAAACTCATATTCTGGTGAAATAGCCACAGGGCAGCCAAAAACCGTATATTCTCTTCTTGTTCTCCCACCCGTTCGTGCATTCTTTCCAAAAATCCGGACTTTTTAAAAACACTGTTGGACGTGGGACAAATTGTTCAAAAGCAGGACTGTCCCGCCAAAAGCGGATGTCTGTTCACCCTAATCTAAAGACATTGAAACCAAAAGCTATTCCCCACCACCACCAAGCCCGCCAGCTGCTTCACGTTTTCCTTCCTTTTTCCTTTTCCTCCCTCCCTCCCTTCCTTCCTTCTTTCCTTTCCTTTTTTCTTTCTATCAGGCCCTTAAGGGTGCAGTTCCTGCATATTTCGTTCTTGCTTCACTGAGCTGACATAGCACATTTTCTTGATTTCTCAATGCTATCAATGAGATTAAATTCTAGAAGGAAAATATTATAAAATAATATACACTAATTATCGAGGCATGATCAGTTTACAATATCGCCATGTTGATATCTTTGTTTGTAAAATCTGTCTACAAAAATTAGGTATCACACCCCAATGTGAACTATATTCCAATAGTGTAGGAAATTTTGACGTATAGTTATTCTATCCTATTTCGTTAGATCTTGGTTCTCTGTTACCCCAGGTCTCTTATGTGTTACTATTAACTTTCTGGAAACATAGCAGCAGATAATCAGAATGTATTGTGGAATATTTAAACATTTCATTATACATGGTATATGATACTTAGAAAAATAGCCTATGTAAAATAGCTTCAATGAATGATAAGAATCTTACAACACGACCTTAAAAAGGCCTTAACTAAACCCTTATTCCAGCAACTCAAATATTCCGTCCAAAATGATCACGTTCTAGAGGAGTTTAATGTACAATATTTCCTATTTTATTATCCACTGAATAATCAACATGTATTTTATTTTTCTTTGGGAAGAGTTATATTAAAAAAGGGATAATAAAGGAGAACATAATCCATGAAACATATGTCTGATAACAAGAAAAATATACATGCAGGATTCTAGTGTGACGAAAACACTTTAATTTTAAGGTAGACTTTAAAAGCACATTAGCTAGTAGTTTAACAATTATTTGCAAAAACTTACCTTGACTTGCAAACTTCAACTCTCGGGCATCTGTGAGGGTCGGCCTTACGAAAACACTTTAATTTTAAGGTAGATTTTAAAAGCACATTAGCTAGTAGTTTAACAATTATTTGTGCAAAAACTTACCTTGACTTGCAAACTTCAACTCTTTGGCATCTGTGAGGGTCGGCCTTTTGTCAGACCCTTTTTTCTCTATTCTGCGATGGCTTCGTCTTTTCTTAGACTCTCCCCAAAGATTGGATCCTCCATGCATGCTTGGTATATTCAAAATAGCAATTCCTTCCAGAGAGATGTTTATTAAATCTATCTGTACTCCATCACACTGATAAGTAAAAAGAAAAGGGCAGAAACAATAAGATATATTACCTTCCTCATCTTAATTTCTTCTTTTTCATTTCCTTATCTCTTAATAAGTGCTTTTAAGTCCACAGTCTTGTCATTTCTAAATGAGCCTTTCAGCAACACTTCCCTGCCTACTCTAAATGTCAATATGAAAGATAAAGCAGCCACAAACATTGGCCAGTTATCATTAATAGTCCTTAAAAGTGATCCAATTAAATCAACAGGGTATTTCTGGTTATTGAAAACCTCTGGGAGAGACACATGTTGCTGTTTGCAAATAAAACCAGCTGCAGATTTCCAGTGTGCTACAAAAAGGTTCAATCTGGGAAGTAGGGTCAAATTTTAGGCAGAAGTTTTAGAACACACTCTAAGGCACTGTGGGGTGAAAGCAAAGACACAGAATTCATGATTCATGGTTTCACCTTTTTTGCCTGAGGAAGAAGCAGCTTTAAAGGTTTCTGTACAAAGAAAAGTACAAAACAGCAATTCAAAGAGATTTCAATCACATGAGAGTGACCAAGAATAGTTCTCTGGATTAGATGACGTTCTAAGCAGGATATCAAAGGCTGGCGAGGCACAGTTGTCCAACCGACAAGGGAAAACCAGGCAATTTCAGAGAAAGAAATGCAAAGAGTGGCAGTCAAAGGACTGTCCAGCCCAACATGGCTTCATAGCTGCTATAACAATGCGATGAAAAAAAAATCAATCAACCAGACTATTTTTGTTTGCCTGGTGACAAAACACCCAGGTCAGTATGGAAAATAAGGAACTTGCCAACAAACAATGTTTTGTTATATTCAGAGAAGTCATTTTTAAATTTTCTGTTCATTTCCACCGATGGGTATGTGTGGAGAGTAACAAGGATAATCCATATTTTCTGAATTACCATTTATTTCTTGGCTTTCAGCTTTCTAAAATAATAGCTATTATAAATAGATTCCTGAATTTATTCTCCCAATTTGAATTATAAATTAATGTGAGAAGAGATCTAAACATAACCCTTTGATTTTTCTTTAAAAATTTTCTTGGGGATGTGCATTACTTAGAGTGAACAATATCTACAGTTTCATTTGCTATGTTTTATTACGGAAAACTCATTAATACCAACCTCATCATTTCTCATGGCAATCGTGATTTTTAGGAGATTCATGAAAACCAAACCAACCAAACAAACCAAACCCTCTCTTGTCCCACACTCGCCTCATCATACCAAATCTAAGATTGTGTCTTATTCACCAAAAAATAAAAACTGTGAAATAAAGAAACACATCTTGAGCCTACTTGGCAGGGCTAGAAACAAATTCTAGAGAAAGTGCCAAGTTTTCATGCAATTTGTTGCATGGAAAGTGAAAGGAAGGTCTGGATAATGCCTCTCTCTTTTTTTTTAATTTTCCTTTCTGTCTCCAGAAAAAAGCGCTTTTTCCTCCTTCTCCTGTACTAAATTAAGATGATTTCTTTTTACTAAAGAATTCTGCTCATGTGTATACTCACTTACTGCTATATATTCTAGATAAACAGATATTAATTTCATAATTAAAAGTAATCTTGTGTAAATACCCTGCAGGCCTCAATGAATCAAACACATACTGTGTGTCAGGCCTCCCACTGTCTTCAAGTGGAATGTACTGGCTGGATAATTAGATAGTACATATTTTTTAACCTTATTTGCATGCATATTATATCTTTTGCACACTGACAAGCAGCAGTAACAACAAAAGTCAGATTACCACAGGGAATTCCCACAAAGAAGTCTTCATTCCTTATAATTTGCAGCCTAAATTAAAATAATTTGATCTTTGACAAGGATGAAATGTCAAGCAGAAGGGGGTCCTCTACAAGCCACGGCCTGTGGCTTCTGAAATCTGCCTAATTTATGTCAGTCACTTCTTAATACATATTTAAGTATTACACGAAAAAGATGATAAATATGCAATCTGACACCTTTGGTATTTCCCTGCTGTTAATTTATAAAGGTCTGGCTTCCCCCAAACTGACGAAAATCATTTAAATAACAGAAGAATCTTGAAATAAGCTGGAGTCAGGGCCCGGCTTCCATTTTCACTCAATATTGAACACAGCAGGTAGTACACTAAGACAATTATTTGACTAGGCCTTAGAACCCCACTGTGACAAGTTACTTTCAGAATTAGTGAGGGAGGATTCCTTTGTTCATCTGCAGAAAAGAAGAGCATGTTGCAAATAGGCTTTTTTTTTTTTTAATTGAACCAGCGAAGTTACATGTGACAACTGAGAAACACTGGTGTGTACTGTTATTCATGTTTTCACTCTTCAGAGTCTTGTGAGGTGTAGTTTTAAGGAAACAGAGTTAAGTCTGTCTCTGAGAAGTGAAAAAAAAAAAAAAAATTCTCAAGGAGTCTGAAAGATCAAGGACGGGTGAAGAAGGCTGCTGTTCCTTCCAGAGTGGGACAATGTCCTTAAATCAATTGCTATTTATTAGTGATTTGTTTCCACTAGTTCTTGACCCCAGGCTACCATCATCTGTTTGCTTGAACACTGTGTTCATTAGCCTGGAAAATTTCAGGGCTGGTTCTGATGGGGACCAGTAATTGTTGTATGCCAGCAGAGTGCACGACAGTCAAAGCTGAGATGGGGGCTATGAAATATAAACAGGTTACGGTACTGTGGCACATAATATTTTCACACCCTCTGAAGATTTATGACCATTAAAAAGGTAGCTACTGAGGAAAAGAAAATAAAGGCTTAAAAGCTAACAGCCTCAGTTAGTCAATAAATCCTGGATATTTTCATTATGTAGAAAAAAGGTCATTAACATATAGCACGATGGGAGCTATTTCTAGGGTGTAATTCTGAGATGCCCTTGTCCACTCTTTTCAATTTTAAAATGGAAGATCTTATTCCAGGGACAACTTTATCCAAAAGAAAAAAAGGTTTTAATATTTCTGCCCATGTGTTTTAATGTTCACAAATGAGCCCTGCACCATATTATAGAGTTATCCAAGACAAGCTTTTATAAGTAAATTCAGTGTCTCAGATCCCTTGAACAGGCCTTTTGATAGGGATACGTAAAACACGGGAAGAACTTTGGAGAGCTCTGTAGATAGTAAATTTGATAAGACACAATTATTGATCAACTGGAATTTTTTTTTCCATAATGAGTCTGATTCTAGGTCTGTGTTTTATGAAAATTATTCATAATTTTACTCAATGAAACGTAGGACTTTACTTTATAGCTCATTTTACTATTAGGATGTGGTGTAGGAGCTATGCTGGAAAACTCTGCCTGTTTGCTTTAAGGACTCTGTTTTCCAGGTTACTGGGTAATAAAAAACTTGTCTTTCAAATCCACATAATTTGTGTTTCTGAAGCTACTCATGCTCTTTGCTAATTCTTGCGATTACTGAAGTATGTAGAAGTACTTAATCATGTAGAAATTCTTAAATTTACAATTTACCATCCTTCCCAGGCTCACGGACAACTCAAACACTGAAATACCTGGAGAACAGGCTTTCTTTCTTATTAACTCTGTGTGGTACATTGAGAAAAATTAAAAAATACGAACTTTATAGCTTCAATTGTAAATGCTGACCTGATATTTCTTAGGCACATATACCCACCCTCTTCCCCCAAATAATGTAATACCAACTTTGCTTTTAAAATATTTTCTCATAATTTTAAAATACTTCATTTTATTTTTTATTTATTTTTATCATGTAATAACATTAGAAAATAACTGAAGTTCTTCCAACTAAAAACATCTATTAATACTTTATGGAACACTCTACATTTGTGTATATATGTGTGTGTGCGTGTGCATATATATATATATATATCTCGAATCTATTTGTTTCCTTATTTAAATATTTTGGTGTCAACGTTTCTCTAAATTATTAAAGAAAATGCCATCTCTTCAATAGCTATATGACAGTATCTTTAATTCATAGGGGTTGGATGATGACTAAGTAGATCATGTATGTGCATTTCATTTTATTTTTCCTGCAGTTTTTGGCTGGGACTAGGTTTGAACCCGGCACCTCTGGTATGTGGGGCCAGCGCCCTACTCCTTTGAGCCACAGACACCACCCATGTATGTGCATTTCTTAGCACCAATTATGAGGTTTAGTTAATAATAGATACATCAATAGCCATTATTTTTATTATTAATTATTATTATTCCACATTATCCACATCACCTTAAATATTTTCTCCCTTTGGAAGGAGTTCTTTATATGAAAAAAGAACGTAACATAAAGACAAACATAAGATGGTTTGTTTTTGAAAAAGCTGTGAATGGAATATATACCATTTATTGAGATTCTATTGTTATCAAAGTGGTTTACTCTATTATGTATTTTCAAACTGTAGTAGTTTTATAATTCTAGGCCAAATAGGAAGCAACAACAAGCAGAATCAAATTTTCGAATTACTGTTTTTGTTATATTTAATTATGAAGCATCCTTGAGGGTAGAAAGGCATATTCTGCTAATATGATAGACTGGATTCATTAAAAAGTGAGGCGGGAGGCTGATTTTGCATTGCCGTCCACACACAAACACACACATTCCAAGATATGTAACAATACGATGGGCAGTGCGCACAGTGCAGGCTGTGATTTATGAATGTACTTCAGTGGTTTTCATAATAAGCTGGTGACACAGAGCTAAAAAGCAACACTTGAAAACGTGCCGAAACAAGACTCTAAGAAAAATATCTTAGTTCTAGTGGCCCAGACTTCTTGGAGCACATTCTAAACAGTTTTTAAAATAAGATTTAAGCTCTATAGAACAAAACCACTCAATCTAATCATTATTTAGAATTAAAAAATCAATGGTTGACACACTTACTTTCACTCAAATGTCTTTTGTTATATAATACAAAATTTTTCTTTAATAGCTTTTACATTACGACACATACAATATTATTCTGCAGATCAACAGGTTTGTAATCTGTGCTTAAGGCAAGGCAAGAGAGATAGGTGTAGGAGAATTTAGGGTCTCCACTTGCATTCAACCAGAGTCTATATTTTTAATTTTTGGCTTTTGCTATAGATTTTCTTTGAACCTAGATTTCTGAGGGCAAGAAATCTCCAAATCCATCCTATAAAGCAGTATTTTAAAAGTAATGATTTTGAAAGTAAAAGGGGATTATAGCTTTTTAAATGAGTATGTACAAACATATATAACAATATGTGACTATTACTCTATACTACCTATATATATGTTTATATGCACGTGCGTAGTTATATATACCACATATAATTTTATATGTAGGTATTTGTAAAGAGATATAATACATATATACATATGTATCATGAATAAGCACAGAGATTCTGCACTGCACCCAAATCCTCAACTTTTATGATCACATTTCTTTTGAAGATTTTGATCTGAACCAGTTATGAGGGGCTTTTGCTTATTCTATAGCCATTGATTCTGCTTCTGATATCTAGTACTCTTTACCAATCATGAGAGATAAAAGTACAAAAAATTACATAGAGTAGAATCATTTTTAGTATTACTATCAATAACATATAATTACAAAGTCAAGGTAATGAAGAATCCAGCCAGGTCATTATAATCTCATGTGGCCCATAACTACTTCTATTTACTGAATTTACTACCTGAATAGAGGCCCCTAATGACTTCAGTGTCAGTAGAGGACTTATGCATTTATTTATTTTTCTAATCCATGAACACAGGATGTTTTTCTATTTATTTGTGTCTTTACCTTCCTTCCTCAATATTTTACAGTTTTCAACATTTACAACAACAAGGATGAACCTGGAGGACTTTTTGCTAATGAAATAAACCATTAGCAAGGGAAATAGTACATAATCACATTTATATAAAGGAATCTAAAATAGTCAAATTCAGAGAAGCAGAGAATAGAATGGGGGTTTCCAAGAGTTGAGGAGAGGGGAAAATAGAGAGGTATTAGTCAAAGAGTACGAAGTTTCATTTATGCAAAACAGATAAGTCCTAGAGATCTACTGTATGGCACAGTACCTCTACTTAACAATAATGTTCTGTTTACTTAAAAATTGATTGAGAGGGTAGATCATATGTTAAGTAGTTCTCCCTCAAAATAAAGAAGAAGGACTATTTTCTTTTTAAAATAAAGTTTCAAATCCAATTTTTCTCAGTTCATATCAGCTAGTCATTAAGTGTTCATCTTTTACATTTCTGTTCTTTTGGTTTTGTCTTTACCATGTGTCAAAATATAACTTTTGCTCTTTATTTAACCCCTAAAATCTCTTGATAAAACTTATTTTATTTTGTCTCCAAAATTTTGAGTCCTACAGTGTCTATATTTTTTTGGTAGACCTACTTGCTCCAAGTCTTTTCAAAGTGTGTCTTTTCTTGCTATCTTTGCTCTATTTCTTGGCATTTCCACTTTCTATAAATGTAATGGGGAAATCGCAACCTTGGGAACTGACAAAACCTAGTTAATGAATGGGAATGGAATGGAAAAGTATACTTTTTAACCTTTATTCATAAAAGCGAGTGCAATTTTAGTGAACTGTGTTTTAAAGGTTATAAGATATTGAGACCTGAAAATAATAAGTTTTTTAAATGTATCTTACAACTTTTTTCGTTTTCTTCAACTCCTTTTATCTTACATTTTTCTATCCACATTATATCCAGTAACTTTTTCACTGATTTCTGAAGTTGTGTTCCATTTCTCATTCTTCTATATTAAAACAACTCATGCCCACACTTAACATGAGATTAGTGCTTCACACAGCCCTGCATTCCCACCAAGTGAAAGAAATGGCAATTCAGAATCTTTACTAAATCTGTGTGAATTGCATAAAATACATATTTCATTCCATAGACTATAACACAAGCATATTAACGACCACGCTAAAGCCATTTCATAGCATTATAAAGGAGAATTCATTTTTCTTACTTCTATTTCTACAGATTCATGTAGCTTCTTGCAGGTGGCTGAGAAAGTTTCAGATGTGCCAAACTCAAAATACCAAAATTTGTTCTTCATTCTGAAAAAGGAAAGGAAGAAGCAACTTAGGCAATTATCGACAACAGAAAGGATGTTTTAAAAAAATGGTCTAACTCTGCCTTGTGTTATAACTAACATACAAGGATTGTGGACATATTATATTGAAAATGTAATAAATGATCACATAGTCTTCAAAACTTAAATGTTGCTGTCAAATCGTATGATAGCCCTAAGGGCATTCCAAGAATTTTGTTTATCTGACAGACTCAATCTTTTAATTTTCTATTGGTTCATCAGACTTTTAAAAACAGTTTTAAGGCTTATAATTCTTAGCTTGTTCTTAGGCAATTTTATTTTAGTATTAACCATTTTATAATCAAAAAGAAAGAAATAAATTGAAATTGTTCATGGCAAAAAGAAAGTTTATAAATATGCCAAAGTTTTTTCTAGCTAAGTATTCATTGGATATTGGCATGATTGGATAGCATTCTTAAAAAGTAGTGGTTGTTTAGCTAAGCTAAAATTTAGGAAATTTTGGATAACTATTTTTAAAGATATTCTCTTTAATTTTTTAAGGAACTTCATCTAAGACCTAAGTAAGTAATAATACAGCATGAAAGAACTAATAAAATAATAATACATCAGCATAACAAAAGTTGCAAAGAAATATAATGAAATTTATGTCAGTATTTAAAGTAAAATTTTCAAAGTTTATTTTCTCCTTGACCCAATGACGTTATTTTTGGCTTGTTGTACCAGGTAATTAAATTTATGATCACTTAATGTAATTTTACAAAGGTTGACTAGATTTTTATATTATCCAGTATTGGATTTGTAAATTCATTCTTAAGAAAAAAATAAGTTTTAATTATACATAATTTTAATAAGATATGGCCTCAATTAGAACAAAATACAAAGCAGGGCATGATGGTTCACTCCTATAATCCCAATGCTTGGGAAGCTGGGTCTGGAGAATCACTTTAAGCTAGTAAGTAGAGACCAGCATGAGCAAGAAGCAAGACCAAGTCTCTACAAACAAACAAACAAACAAACAAACAAACAAAACACAAGCAAACAAAAAGATGCAAAACAAAGACCTATCTAGGAACAGGGTGCCTCTAGTTCCAGATATTTAAGAGGCTAAGGCATAAGGATCCTGTGAGCCCAGGAGTTGAAGGATACAATGAGCTATGATGATGCAACTGTTCTTTAGGCTGGTCAACAAAGAGACATTTTATCTTTCTCTCTCTCTCTCTCTCTCACACACACACACACACACACACATACCTACATGAGAGATAGAAAAAGAAAATACAAATAGGTAAAATGATAGATAGTAACACATTGAGACAAAATTGAATTTTTGTCAAAAGTTCTATTTCCATATATCTCACATCAAATCACAGCATTCTGTTTGATTTAAGTAAATATTAATATCTGTCTCTTACATTAACATCTGAAATATTAATAGAAGTTAGGACATTTGGCAAGCCAGGTACAGGGGTGCATGCCTGTAGCCTCAGCTACTCTGGAGGCTGAAGCAGAATTGTGTGAGCTCATTAGTCTGAGGTCAGCCTGACAACTTAGTGGGGCCCCATCTCTAAAAGGAACAAACAAACAACAACAACAACAACAAAAATACCTGAAAAAAGACATTTGGCATAATCCTTACTACTTAATTCAACACTTTTATTTGTCTAGAAAATGATATGAAACCTAATAATATGCTTATTATTATGCTATGTTGAATACAGTTCTCTGATATGTAATTAATAAATATAAAAGTATTATTACCATATCCACCTAGATATATTCAGTAATTTTTAGGCTCACTCAAAGTTTTATTGGCTAAGAACAATTTTGTGAGTCCTTTATGAATCAGTCATATTCAGGCTAATAATTTGAAGGCCAAAATCGGTTCCATAAGACTCTAGCACCATAAATCCTAGGGAAATTTTCCTTAGTTTATAGCCTGATCTCGTGTGTGTGAGTTGATATAAATAAATAATAGCTAGTTACAGCAGAGTTAACATTTAAAGTCAAGATCTGTGAGCTTCTATCTACACACAAGTTTATTTTAAACTAATACAAATATCTACTTCATAGAATATCTATACTTTTATGAATTTACACACTGAAGTAAAATTAAAAATATTTTATTATTGATTCACGTTCTGCTGAAAAATACCTTTTTCAACAGATTATGAGGAAAATACTTGCCTGTATAAAGTGGTCTCAGGATTTTCTACTGTTTGTGAATTATTTATCTATATTCAGCCTGTTTGCTAATAACATTTTGCACTGGTCTTTTCTCCAGACCTTTCTGGATTCATTCATTCATTCATTCATTCAACAATTGTTTAATAGGAACAATCGCTTCCTTATGCTACTGTGTTAAGTTAAAGGTACTAATACAAATTTGATTACCTTTGTCCCCAAGGAGCTCAGAATGTTGTAAGATTATGTGTATATAAAGTAATAATATAGTTAATTTTCTAAATCAAATATGATGAA
>CAUYQV010180900.1:0-14010 GCA_963574575.1 Galagoides demidoff
GGGAGCCTCAAGCTATATCCCCCTGGGTAGAGTGCTATGACTTCACAGCTCATAGCAACCTCCAACTCCTGGGCTCAAGCGAGTCTCCTGCCTCCGCCTCCCAAGTAGCTGGGACCACAGGCGCCCGCCACAATGCCCCGCTATTTTTTGGTTGCAGCCATCATTGTTGTTTGGCGGGCCCACGCTGGATTTGAACCCGCCACCTTAGGTGTATGTGGCTGGCGCCTTAGCCGCTTGAGCCACAGGCGCTGAGCCCAAGGAAAGGTCTTTTAAGAAACAATATGACAGGCGGGGCCTGTGGCTCAGTGGGTAGGGCACCGGCCCCAAATACCAAGGGTGGTGGGTTCAAACCCAGCCCTGGCCAAACTGCAACAAAAAATAGCCGGGCATTGTGGTGGGCGCCTATGGTCCCAACTACTCCAGAGGCTGAGGCAAGAGGATCACCTAAGCCCAGGAGTTGGAGGTTGCTATGAGCTATGACACCACAGCACTCTACTGAGGGCAATAAAGTGAGACTTGGTCTCTAAAAAAAAAAGAAAGAAAGAAAGAAACAGTATGACACTTTTAAACTCTTCAAGGCCTGCAGGGTCAGTGCCAGCAACATATTTAATAACAGCCAACAATCTACAGAGCACCTACTATGTGACTATGATTATGCATCTCTTCATCACAGCAACTCTGAGATAAGAATTATTATTCTTATTTCACAGGACAGCAAATAGAATTAGACCTGAGCATTTCTTTTCTATTTAAGCCTAGAATATCAACTGATTTACAGTAGCAAAAAACTATCACAAGCACCATAGTACTCAGTTTGTCTGATTAGTCCCTTACACTGGAATTAGGAGGCTGCTTATCCATGATGGAATCAGGGTAAGATGCTGGAAGGACTGACTGTTTAATGGTTTCAGGACCAGATACCTTAATATATCCACAGTGGGGACAGTAACACCAATGGGGTATACACCTGAGGACCAGGAGCTAAGGATTTCACTCGTCCAGACTAAATCCCATGAAGTATCAGAACAATTTTTGCTAAGAATTATAGCCACCCGCCAGCCCCCTATAATGGACCTTGGTATTTGTTGAATGAACAAATGAATGAGTGATGTGATGAGTAATACCATGTCTAAACAACTTCCTGTTAACTGCTTTACTTTTTAAACTCACTCCTCATTGCCAAGAAACCCTGGTGGGGCAGAAAGGGTATAATTCTGGAGCCCTACCTCATAGAAATCAAATACTCACTTAATTGAGGCTACAGGCATATGTTTCAGTTGGTTCTTGAGATCATAAAAGTTCAATCCCTCAGGTCTTGGACAAGCCTTAATCAAATTCAGCACCTGAAGATTCAGATCAAAAACATTTGAGCAACTACTTTGAATCAGCTCACCCTTGCAAACCTGAGTCCCTTAATAAGAAAGAAGGTAGGTACTTAGACTTAGATCACCAATGAAGTAATCAAATTCAGATCATTTAATTCACATTTTTGGAGCCACTCAGGAGGCATTTACCTGGTTTTGAGCCGCAGTGAGGCCATTTGCTGGCATGAAGCTAGTCCCACCAAAGCTCCCTGCTTCACTCATTCCTGGATTGCTGATGGATGCTCTCCCTGGTGGGGGCTGAATTAAGAAATAAGTTCATAACATTAGAATATCTACCAAGTCTTTACTATTTCAAATAGCTTGTTAATAAGCAGCTTATATGAAACAATTTAAGCAAAGTTTTCCCAATAACTACTTACATAGGCAAGGATAGTTATTACCTGATGAATATTTCATAGGAAGGTAAAGTAACCCCCAGAAGTAGATAATATCATAAAGAGAGAAAGATATTTCAGGTTCCTTTTCTTCAGAGAGGAACCAGAGGAAAGGAAACAAGAAGAAAATTACCTGGAGATCTACTATAATGGTGTCCTTGGGGCTCAACCATTCACTGTCAACTAAGGCATGAGAGGTCAACAGGGAAAGAAAGGAGACATGGTCCCCACCATCTTCTCTTTACTTCTTTTTTACCACCAAACTTCTTTTCTTTTCTTTTTTTGAGACAGAGTCTCACTCTGTTGCCCTGGGTAGAGTGCCATGGCATCACAGCTCACAGCAACCTCTAACTCTTGGACTCGAGCAACCCTTTTGCCTCAGCCTCCCAAATACCTGGACTACAGGCACCCGCCACTACAACTGGCTAGTTTTTCTATTTTGAGTAAAGACAGGTCTCACTTTCTCAGGCTGATCCTGAACTCCAGCAATCCGCCCACCTCAGCCTCCCAGAGTGCTAGGATTATAGGTGTGAGCCACTGTGCCTGGCCAACCATCAAATTTCTTTTCTTTTTTTTTTGGAGACAGAGTCTTAGTCAGTTGCCCTGTAGAGTTCTATGGTATCATAGCTCACAGCAATCTCAAACTCTTGGGCTCAAGCAATCCTCTTGCCTCAGCCACCCAAGTAGCTGGGACTATAGGCTTCCAACATAATGCCTGGCTATTTTTAGAGACTGGGGCTCTTGCTCAGGCTGGTCTTAAACCTGTGAGCTCAAGCAATCCATCCACCTCAGCCTCCCAGAGGTGATTATAGGTGTGAGCTACCTCACCCAGCCTCACCAAGTTTCTTAAAATATTCTATAGTCATCTTTTTTTTTTTGCAGTTTTTGGCCAGGGCTGGGTTTGAACCTGCCACCTCCAGCATATGGGGCCAGTGCCCTACTCCTCTGAGCCACAGGCGCCACCCCATTTTTATTTTTCTTTCTCCTTAGTCACCCGTCAGTTAACCACTGTTTGGATTCTCCCCAAGTACACCTCTCAAACTGTCCTCATCAAAGTCATTAATGATTTTTCAACCAATTATCCAAAAGTCTCTTTCAGGTTTCATAATACTTGACCCTCTCAGTTGCAGACAATGCTGCCCACAATCCTCTTGAAATGTGTTCCTCCTTAGGCTTCTTCACACTATATTCTTCCGGTTCTCCATTTGCTTCTCAAACTAATCTCAGTATCCCTCTACTGTCTCCCAAATGGCTGACGGTCCCCTCGGATTCTATCCCAGACACCATCTAGCCAGATACCTCGACAAATATTCCAGACACTTCAAAGTAAAATAAAATTCCTTTCTTTCCTCTCCAAACCTGCTTGTCCTTATTATATTCCATTTTAGTTAGTAAACTCAAACACAGTCACCTGAGTCTCCACTCACTCATCTTCCACAATCTGTCACACCACAGCTTGTTACTTCTCAGTAACAAGAGGGTTAGCTCTTCTCAGTAGCTCAAGAGGGTCCTCACCACACTGGTCTCCTGGTTCCTCAACCCCTAATCAACCCTTCCACAGATACAAGTCATAACCTCCTCTAGTCATGCCACTCTTCTACTTAAAAGCTTTCAAGTGGCTCCCTCTGCCTGTGAAATATAAAACTAGATATTCTAGACCCACCACATCTAGAAGCCAATGTCAAAATCCATATTTTATTTTATTAAACTTTTTTTTTGGCGGGGGCTGGGTTTGAACCCACCACCTCCAGCATATAGGGCCAGCGCCCTACCCTTCTGAGCCACAGGTGCTGCCCCCATATTTTTGACCACTCCATCTTAACACATTTTACTCCCCAGCTACACTTGGACTTCTTGCCTCCCTCAAACAAGCTTCTGATCTGAACATGTTTTTACCTGTCTGGAATATTCTTCCTCTTCTCTGCCTGGTAAAGACTCTTCTTGTTCTTCAATCCTTCAAAGTCCAATTTGATTGCCATTGCCTTTGTAAAGCCTTTCCTGCCATTCCCCAAGCCAAGTTAGTCATCTTCTTCCTTTCTGGCTCTCACAGCATGTATGGTCCAGTCCCTCTCACTGTACCCAGCAGCCTGAGTATCACTTTCCCACATAAGCCCCTTCATCTCTGCACACTGCCTAGTGGACAATAAGTGCTGTCAGTGTTTCCTCTATTGAACTTACAAATAAGAATGACAGAAGATCAAAAACAGTTACTACAGCAGATATCAGAGTACTGTGGAAGCTCATTATGAAAATTCCCATCCAGTTAGTTCATTCATTCAATAAATGTTCACTAAATGCCTGCTGTTTGAGATAGTAAAAAAAACCAAAAAAATCAATCATGACTTATTGTTTTTTAAGCTTGAGGTCTTCACATTGCTTGCTGGTGAAATAGAAATCTTATATTTTAAGATCCAGTAACACTAAACTGTAAGCTGTTTCTTATACCAACACCTTTGCTGAAATGACCTCCTCTCCTGCTTCAGGTGACCTCAGCTCATCACTTTCTCCAAGAGGCCTTTCTCAATGTCCAGGCCAGGATCTGAAATCCTCCTCTGGGGTTCCATGGCACCCTGCACTTGCCACCGTCACTGCTTTCACTGGATAAGAGATCTGAACCCTCCCACTGAAACACAATTCTCTTTGAGAGAAAGGGTTACCTTATTCACTCCTGAATATAACTGTCTATACTTGCAGTTTCCAGTAACTACCCATTCTCACTTTAAAACCATTTTTAACATTTAATATATGTTATGAAGTATAGCAATAAGCACTTTAAACTTTCTATCCATTCCTTCTCTCCCCATATCCTCTACCAAAGCCTCTCTTTTGACGATTCAGATTTCCAAATCCAACAGCAGATCTCTTTCATCATCTTACTTGACTTAAGGCAGCACCCTACAGTCTATCTCCATTCTCTCCTTCTTGAAATACTCTTTTTAGAATATTCTACAAAATTACATTTCCTAGTTTTCCTCCTACCTAACTGGCAACTTCTTTGCCTTCCACTGGCTTCTTTTCTGCCTCTAGGCTTATAAAGGTTATGTGGCCCAGAGCTCAGGTCTCTGCTATCTTGATTCCCCTGACTTTAAACACCACCTATACCACAACGACTCCCAAAGTGCCAATTCTAGCTCTGACCTCTCCCTTGAGTCCTAGCCTTATATACTCAAATGTTACCTCCATTCTCCACTTGGACATCTAACTAGCATCTCATATCTGGTAAATCTAAAACAGAACTCTGGATTTTACCTTCCAAAAAGTCATTTTTGTCATTTTTGAACTCTCCCTTTTCTTCATATCCTCTATCTATCTAATCCACTAAAAATTGTCAGCTCTGCTTTCAAAATATATTGGAATCCAACTTTATTTTTTTTTAGAGATAGAGTCTCACTTTATTGCCCTCAGTAGAGTGCCGTAACGTCACAACTCACAGCAACCTCCAACTCCTGGGCTTAGGCGATTCTCTTGCCTCAGCTTCCCGAGTAGCTGGGACTACAGGCGCCTGCCACAATGGCTATTTTTTGCTGTTGCTGTTGTTGCAGTTTGGCCAGGGCTGGGTTCGAACCTGCCACCCTCGGTATATGGGGCCGGTACCCTACCCACTGAGACACAGGCGCTGCCCCCAAGTATTTCTTATACCAGCTGCTGCTACCATGCCTCTGAAATCACTTCTGTTATCATTCCTGGTGTCTCATGGTCTATTCTCAATACAGCAGCCTGAGCAAGCTTTTTAAAAGGGTAAATCAGTGGCACATGACTGTAATCTGAGCACTCTGGGAAGCTTAGGTGGGATGATTGCTTGAGCTCAGGAGTTTCAGACTAACCTAAGGAAAATTAAGACCCCATCTCTACTAAAAATAAAAAAATCTGCTAGGAATCATGCTGGTGCCTGTAGTCCCAGCTTCTTAGGAGGCTGAGGCAGGAGGACCATTTAAGCCCAGGAGTTTGAGGTTGCTGTGAGGTAGGCTGACACCACAGCACTCCAGCCTGAGCAACAGAGCAAGACTCTATCTCAAAAATTAAAAAAAGGTAGATCAGACCACATCACACCCTTCTGAAGGTTGGATCAGACCACACCACACCCTTCTGAAGAAGGTTTAGAAGAAAACTTCTAAAGGCTTAGTACCAATTAGAACAACTTTCTAACTTTTTTCTAATTAGAATTAGAAAGTTGATCCTTACCGTGGTCTACAAACCCCATGTGATTGGGTCCTGCCTCCTCACCTACATCCCCAACCCTTCTTTTGTCATTTGTAGACACTCTGCCCTTCTTGCTGGTCTCAGAGATGCCAAGTTTGTTCCAGCCTCATGGTCCTTGCACTCCTATTCTCTAGCTTGGAATGTTATTCCTCTGTCTAAAACTGTACCATGCTTGTTCTGCCATCACTCTCGTCTCTATTTTATTTCAAATGTAAATTCAAATTCAAAGTTCGTGTTCATTTGAAAACTACCTAAAATTATACATCAATTTTCTTGTTTATTGCCTTTTTTCTCCCAAGAATGTAAACTTGAGGGGGAGATATTGTATCCATCTTGTTCACAGCTGCATTTCAAGAATAATAATTGGCACAATGGAGGCTCAATAAATATTTTTCAGATAAAGGAATAAGTTTATCTGTGGCCCTGTGGTCAACAAAGTGCATGGAACAGAGTAGGATGCAATAGTCTTCTTAATGGCTTATCAGTTTTCCACTTTCTATTTCTGCAACCAATCCTCTACTTTGTTACCTGAGTCATCTGATGATCAACAACCCCATGCATGGTTCTAGGTGGATTTGCCAAAGTCAATTCACACAACAGAAAATAATATGGAGAAATTTCAATATTAACCAAGAAATGTCATTTCAGGGGAAAAAAAACTAGTACATAATTTTTCCACACAGCCAATAGGTGGGAAGGAAAGCAGCTAAATGCTGTCCTACTTGGGGTTTTCTCTGAACACAGACTGAGAATCCTGGTGCTAGGAAGTCAGTCTATAATTACATATCTACACCTGACGGCTGTTTTAGGCCTCAGGCATCCAGGTCATTGGGGTCAGAGGAACTCATAATTCTGAGAGAAACAACAGTGCTCCATTGGGAACAAAAGACCATGACAGAGCTCATGAAGAAAGTATTCTGAGACTGAGTGATGCTCTTCTTCTGATCCAACCTTCAAAATGTCGAGGAAAGGAAAGCTGGGGCATAAAAGCAGTCTACATTCTTCCAAGGAATAGAAAAAGCTAGAAGGGTGAAGCTGCTCACCTGGCTGTTAGCTTTGCTCAGCGTCATGTGTGCATTGACCACTTCCAGAATATGTGCCGTAAACTCATTCATATCCTCCAGGGGCATGATCTTAAAGGCCACCAGGCTCTTTTTGTTCTATTAAAATGAAGAGAAAAGTGTGAGTAAAGGATGAGCACATTTGCATCAATTTCAGGTCAAAACACTGTGGCTCTTTTCTCAGTAATATTATTTTGCCAGTAGAAGAAAAATGTCTGTTACGTACTTAAAATTTTGAATTCAGGGACAATCCAAATACAGTCAACAATGCGGGGAAAAAAGTGAAACCAGCTCAGTTATTCATGACTTTACCAAGGTTCCACAACTGAGCAGAGTCTATTTTCCTGACTGAATCCAGTGTTTTTCTTTCTCCACCTAACAGATGCCATAGCTGGCATTATATGTGGAGAATCTGTTCTCTCCCCACCATTCAGTTAATTTTATATTAAGGTAAAAACAAGTTATTTCCTTTGGAAGAACAGAATAATAAAATAATGTCCCATTAAACATGGAGACACCCTAAGTGTCAAGCATCCTAAACCCAGACATGAATCCAAAAATTGCTTCAGGCAAATTCATTTTAACTGCTATTTTGTTCTGACTTTACCTGAAAAGATCTCAGGTGGCCCGCCACCTTCACATACGTTTCTGGAGGAACCACAGTGTTTTCACCACCCGTGTCCTAAAGATAAAATATAAACATATCACTAAAGTTTTAATGATGCTGGTGAAAGCCTCTTTAAAATTTCTAGGCCAAGTGCTGTGGCTCTTAACTACAATACCAACACTTTGGAAGGCCAAGGCAGGACAATCACTTGAAGCTAAGAGTTTGGGACTAGCCTGGGAATATAGCAAGTCTCTGTGTCTATAAAAAATAACAGGCTCGGCGCCTGTGGCTCAGTCGGCTAAGGTGGCAGGTTCGAATCCCCAGCCTGGGCCTGCCAAACAATGATGGCTGCAACCAAAAAATGACTGGGTGTTGTGGCAGGCACCTGTGGTCCCAGCTACTTGGGAGGCGGAGGCAGGAGACTCGCTTGAGCCCAGGAGTTGGAGGTTGCTATGAGCTGTGATGCCATGGCACTCTACCCAGGGAGATAACTTGAGGCTCCGTCTCAAAAAAAAAAAAAAAGACCTACCCCCAAAATAAGCCCTAGCAGGATTTCTATGCATTTGTTAAATAATCCCAATAATGAGATAAATAATACCCCAATAATAAGACCTGCATTTCTGCGCAGAGCAGTAAGGAAGACTGGAATACCTTTTATCTGCCACAGCTCCTTTCTCCGAGCCATTCACACTTGCGCGGGTGCACGTGTGGTAACCTCGGTCGCAGGCATCCTATTGCACACGTGTCAGCGGCTAGGAGAAAGGCGTTCACGCATCACTAGCACCAGCCCCACCAACAAGGTCAGCTCCCCCGGTCAGGTTCCAGACGAAGATGACTTACCTGTATTTGAATAAATGTAGATTGTTGTATTATACTTAATAAAAATAAGACATCCCCTGAAAATAAGCCCTAGTGTTTCTTCTTGAGAAAAAACAAATATAGGACGGTGTCTTATTTTCGGGAAACACGGTAGAGACAGCTTGTTGAAGCTGTAGCATTGCAGCTGAGTGCCGAAAGGTGAAAAGCAGCCAGGATATAAAAATAGCTTTATCTTTTTAAATTAAAAATGCAATGTATAGTAAATGCGCATGGTAAAACATTCAAGCAGTACAGAAAAGATTACAGGGAAGTATACACTGGTGTCCTAGTTGCCCTGCGCTCCCGGTTTTACGTGTCTCCTTCCAGTCGTATTTTGCATTTACGTAAATATTTGCATAAATATTCTGTATTTCTGTCTCCTCTGCCCTTGTAGAAACCAGGCATGGCGTATTTTACACAACCTTCCACATCGCCATTGTTTTCATTTAACGTTATTCCTTGGAAATTTGCCCACATTCACTTGTAAAGATTTCTCCCATCTTTTTAACAGGTGAATAGTATTCGTCTGTGACATTGTGTTTTCACTTCTGTCCCCAGTCTCTTATTTCTGGCATTAGGTGGCTTCCCGAATGCTTTCCACATCCATCTGCCACTGTGTGACCATATCTGTGAGACAAATACTAATGGAAAAATCTATTAAACATATGAATTGAGGATTTGCATGGGGTCAATTCCTAGAAGTAGCACTGCTCAGTCAAAGAGGATGCGAGGATGCGTGCTCTTCATTTGATACATATTGACAATTTGCCTACGAGAGAATGATACGCATTTATGATTCTCACTGATTTACAAAGGCACCTCTTCCCTCAGGACTTATCAACAGTGTGTGTTTTCATGAGTTTTGACCTCTTTTGGCCAAACCGATGGGTGGAAAACGTCTTCCTTTTGTTTTCATTGGCATTTTATTAACCCTCAGTGAGGTCACACATCTTCGACATATCTAAAAAGCTTGCTGTATTTCTTGTTTGATAAAACTGCCTGGTCATGGAAATGGCAGGTGGAGAGGCCCGTGAGATGTCCATGTGGAGGTGTCCAGCAGGCATCTGGATATTCAAGGGAGAGCTCCAGGGAACTTTCTGGGCTGGAGCTGTCATTCAAAAGTCAGTCCATGGATGGTTATGTAAAACCCCAGGAATGAAGGCGCTCATCTAGAGAGAAGAAATAAAACAGAGAGAACCAAACCTAGAGCACCCCGACATCTAGAAGTTGGGGGGAAGAGGGTCAAGCAGAGACTGAGGAGCAGCAGCCAGGGAGGCAGAGAGTGGGGATACAGGAGTGAAGAGAAGAGGTGCTTCAGGAAGGAATGGGGGGCCGAGACCATACAGAAGGAGAGGGAAGTCCTGGCCGGAGCCCAGTGACCGGCGAGCTGATGAGAATGACTCCATGGAGTGGCGGTGGAGTCAGGTTGCACCCGGCCGAAGGAGTGGAGACAGAACTGGGACACGACAGTGGCAAGATATTTTGCCGAGCTGGGAATTAGAAAAACAGGGTGGAGTTGGGGAAAGATCAAGGGAGATGTTTCTGATTTGGTTTGGTTCGGTCTAATTTGGTTTCTTGAGACGGGAGATACTGAAGTGTGGGTGATCGCTGGTGGGCCAGAGCCAGGAGACGGGGCATTGATGGCATGTGTGAGTTTATAGCCAGGAGGGTGCAGGCTCACGGCAGAGGAGGGGGTCCCAGATACAAGTGGAGGGGGGCCCTCCTGGGAAGAAGGACCTGTCTTCTCTATGTCCAGAGGGATAAAGCGGGTTTGTGGGTTGTCTGTCTCATCAGTTCCACCCCTCCACAAAGAACCAGGCGGGGAGTCAGCCCAGGGTGAGGAGAGGGGGGTGCCAAGAGAAGGTGTGAGTTGGGCCCTTCCCTGAGCAGGACACAGGACTTCACCAGGGCCCCTTCCTAGAAGTGCCGGGTGAGTTTTAATGCCCACTGGGCCCTGTCCCAGGCCGCCCTGGATCTGAGAACTAAATCCGGCCCCGTCAAAGGCTGTAGGTGGCAGGGAATGGTTAATTTTGACGCGTCTGATCTAGACACTGTTCTTGGAGTTATTTATGTCTGAAGTGATGAAAATTCCCTCCCCTCCTCTAAAAAGTGTTGGGGAAGTGGCCAAAATCCCAGCCTGCCTTGCTGGCTCGTGGGGATTACCGCTGTCACGGGCGTGTTCTGCGCCCTCATCCATCTTCAGCCCAGACTGCCCAGCTCACGCCTGTCAGGATGGGGCATTGACCCCTGCTGTGGCCGAGGTTCCCGTGTTTGGGCACCATGTGGGCCCAAGCACAGCTTGGGAGCAAGTGCTTTTAATAAGCATCAAGTTCCAGAGCCTCTTTTTCTTTCCTGGCCTCCTCTGCTGACCTCCGGCGCCCACTGAGTGTGGTGTGCGGTTTTCTACCTACGCACACAGTTGCTGTGCAATGGGGTCTGCCCCGGGACCCCGGGGGGTCGTGTACTCGTGGGTTTTGTGTTACCGTGTTCGACATTATCTACATTCAGGAGCCTCATTTTCTAGGAAATTGCACTCAAGGCAAAGTCTGGGTGGAGTCTTATCTCAGACCTCACCCACCGGCTGTCCTCAGCGTCACCAAAGTCCCCTGTCTGACCAGATCTGGTTGCTTCCTTAAAATCAGGAGTGATTATACATGCCCTAAATAGCTACTATGTTTGGGAGGTTCTCCCCCAGGGGACAAGGGTGAAATTCAAATAAAAGAATGAATAAGAGATGGCACTAACATCAAGGGTTGTTTTTCCCAGGGATCTCTCCATCCCCTTCTCCCTCCCCATCATAAATACAGACTCTAACTCACAGCCTGGCGCGTCTCAGATGCTCAATATATGTTGGGGGAATTAATGACTGAATCTACATATGCAATAATAGCTACGACTGGTTGGCACTCACCGTGTGCTAGGCGCTCTGCTCAGGAGTTTATGAAATGATGTCAATTATTCCTCACTGGCAGTGAGTGGCCCTGCTCCCATCTTACAGATGGGAAAACAGAAGCTCAGGGAGGTCACTTACTCAACATCTTTACCGCGTGATTGCTGGCACTGGGATTTGAACCTAGCCTCTTTTGGTTTCAAAGCCATGTCTTTGACCTCTTTGGCTGATACTGGGCATGACAGCCAGTGGGCCAACTGGGAAAATGACACCAGTGTCCTGTGCTGAAATCAAGTGTGTCCTCTTGGGCTGGAAGAACGTCCTCCCCAGGAGAGAGAGGTGGGTCATGAGAACACTCACAGGCAGGGGCCGAATGAATAAGCGAACAGCTTTCTGTTAGAAAGAGGAACAGGAGGTACGCGTGGGCACACCTGGGGCCATCGTGGTGGTTTGGACATGTGCCAGCCAGGTAGGCTCAGCCTCCTGTGTCCTGAATCGTCTCAGTTCAACCAGGACACTGAACCGGTTGGGCGGGAGAATGAAGTGGGATGGGCCCCAAGAATTAATCCTTGTTAATTAATCTCTGAATCAAGTCGATTTGGGTTAAATGGGGCTTGGTGGGTTTTGTCTTATTTTCTTCTGACTCTTGGTTGGGAGTGGCACCCTGTGTGGTCAGGGTGTTTACCTCGCCTGTCCTTCTGACTCTCGGCCCACTGGGGCCGTTTGCTACCCAGCCTGGCCCATCGGATGAGGCAGTGGGAAGGAATGTCCACTGAGCGTCTTCACCAAGATTTACCGCAGTGGCCCCTATAAGCTAGATGACCTCTTTCCCAGAGGACTGGGTGGTGGGGAAAGGCAGGGGACTGTGATGGTCGTTCTGGGGCCTGCTTTCCTCAGCTCTCTTCTACCCCTTAGAGAATAAAGGACTTTCCCCAATGAAGTCAAGGTGTTGGCTTCAGAGAACGTCTGGGGAGCTTTGGTGTGAACGCAGGTGTGTGCCAGCACAGTGGGGCTGGATTTAGGAGATGGGACAAGCTCTCTCCCCCTGGGAGTGACAGCCCCGCCCCGCCAGCGGGCATGCCCTCTCTTGTACTCCTCTGGCTGGCTGCTGTCTCATTCTAATAAATTAAATCTGTTATATCATCACTGTTATATTCCTGAGACAAGCACTTCCAAGGCAGATTAGAAAGGAACTTAAGGGGATTAAAAGCTTCTCTTAGTGAAAAACAATGTTTCAGATGGGAAATCCATTTACCAATATGAATTTCAGCAGAAATGCATGTTTTCTTTAATGCATAGCTACTTCTCAAAGAAAGCGGGACTCCCCCCCACGCCTCCCGTCCCCTGTTTTGCATAAGTTATAATGTAGATTCTGTTGAGCGTGGCGAGCCACTCGGGGAGATTGATGGCTTCCATAAAGTTGCGCGAAAACATTTCTCCTTTGTTCACGAGGGAAAAGAAAAGTGTCTAATGGATTTGGAGTCTTAAAAGTGTTGGTTTGTACTGGAAACCGGGGAAAGTCTAGGAGTAAATACCGGGCACCAGAGGAAATGGATTAATTGGAAATGGAAACAGTCAATTCTCAGTTATCTGTGTGTGGCTTATCTGCAGTAAGTTTAGGGAGGAAAAAAAAAGGAAAGAATCCCAGGGTTTCATCTCCTCTGCCTGGCTGTCTAGAGCTGTGTGCTCAGGGAATTGAAGGCCATTGTAATAACCTCGACCCTATATAATTTGGAAGGTAATTCTGCTGTTGCAGCTATTAAAAAAATCACGGAAGGCAGTCCAAAGAGCATGTAATTAATTTTTTTTTCTATTAGTCACAGGTTGGGATTCTTTATACCATTAGTAAGTTGACTTAAAATCATGAGCTCCTTCCAAAAAGCCAACATGGAGCTCTACCCAAGGAACCGTAAAACTCTGGGAGACCGTTCAGCCCCCAACTCTCTGTTGCAGGAGTTGGGCAGAGAGATTATCTCTGGTGGTGAGGCTGGCGGTGCCCAGGAAGCCTCTGGCTAGATCCACCGTAAGTCAGAGAGAAGGGTCAGGCATTACCTGTCAGCCAGCGTCACTTTGTTCTGGGTAATTCTCAGGAGTCCGGAGGGTGCCTTGGGCAGACCCTGTTTCCCCTCTGTGCCATGGAGCTGGGTGTCTGTAAACGTGGCTTCTTTGCCTTGGCCACGCTGTGGAAAATCCTCCCTGACACAGTCAGTACAACTGCTCAGGGTGCTGGAGAGGGCTCTTTTGGTGGCTAAGGGACAGAAACCTACTCATGATAATGCAAGTCAGGGAAAGGTTTGTTGTAGGGATACAACTCTCGTCAGATCTTAGGCAACAGAGCAGAGCTGGAGCCAGAAGGTCTTGAACCAAGTTTGTTGCCTCCTTCCTTCGCTCTCTCTCATCCTCTGGTCCTCCCTCCCTTCCGTCCTCCCTCCCTCCTTCTGTCTCATCTGGTCCTCCCGCCCTCCGTCTGTCTCCACTGTGCCTCCCTCCCGCCCTTTTTCTTCTCGTCCTCTCTCCCTCCCTCCCTCCTTCCTTCTTCTCTTCCTCTCTCCCTCCCTCCCAACTTAAATCATAACTTAATCGAAAGCTACAAAATAAAAGAAGATAGAAGGGTAGGGAAACACTCGAACTCAAA
>CAUYQV010180905.1:0-22759 GCA_963574575.1 Galagoides demidoff
ATCACAGCTCATAGCAACCTCCAACTCCTGGGCTCAAGCGAGTCTCCTGCCTCCGCCTCCCAAGTAGCTGGGACCACAGGCGCCCGCCACAATGCCCGGCCATTTTTTGGTTGCGGCCATCATTGTTGTTTGGCGGGCCCGGGCTGGGGATTCGAACCCGCCACCTTAGGTGTACGTGGCTGGCGCCTTAGCTGATTGAGCCACAGGCGCCGAGCCTCGGCTCCCTTCTTGATGGGGGGTAGCTCATGTCTCTAATCACAGTCCCCTGCTAGCAAGTTAAAAATAAACTTTGCCTTCCTCCCCAGTCGAATCTCATTCCTCTGTTCTCCAGTGCTGGTGGAGCACTTCTAGTCGGGCCCTTCCTGTCCCTGGAAGCGGTCATGGAGAGAAGGGCTTTGTCCTGAGCCCTGAGCCACTCACTGCATAGCAGCACTGACTGACACTCAGTTCCTGCTTCCTCAACTTTGGGTCTCTGGCTCTCATCCAGGGTGAGAGGTTGGGGGCGCTAGGAATTTAGGTGGGGCATTCTGGATTCCAGGGTTTGGATGACATGGCCTCAGGGTAGCAGTATTTGGCACCTCCTCACACAGCAAGCCAGGGTGTCCAGCTTGGAAATTTTGCAGAAACCATTTTCCTGGGCTGTAAATCTCAGTAGCCACAGCTGAATTCAGGAGTCAAATTTGGAGGGTGTAAGGCCTTAGAATCTAGGTTTCTGGGGAATGCAGTGAGCTGGGAGGCTCTGGTGGGAACTAGTGGTGGTGTCCCAGTGAGCTGCAGAGTGGTATGGTGGCCTCTGGCTGCTGTTTATGTGCTTCCTGGCTAGGTGAGGACTAGAGCTGGGACAGACCTGGGGAGCCCAGTGACAGGGCACTCCAGGGACTGAGTCGCTAAAGGCAGCCTGGAATGCATGTTTGAGCGCTGCTCCACTTTGCTGCAGTACAGTCAGCCTCTGGGGTCCTGGGAGGCTGAGTGGGATGGCACCAGCAGCTGTTGCAGAGGCTGCACTTCTGGAATCAACTAGTTCCAGAGGCACAGGGCCTCTCCCAGCTGTTTCCAGAGGCAGTTTGTGTCTCGGATAGCAGCCCCTCTATCATACACACCAATTTGAGTCTCTGGCCATGGGCCCCTTGGTGTGTATAGTGGGATGGTTGTTAGGATTCTTTTTCTTCCTCTCTTCCTCATTCCATTTACTCTTTTTCCTGAAGTCAGAATTGCTAGAATAGCTTGGGAAACATAGCTATAAACCCTGCTGAAATGGGATTGCCTGATTAATGGGGACTCAGAATCTAAACTTACTGGCCAGGTGAAAACCTGGGTTTAGACCTCTTCTCCACTTCCTGTTGGCGTATGCCCTTCTAGGTAGAACTTGATCTGACAACAGGCCAGGGGTGCACTGCCCTGTCCTGAGGGTACCCTTTTCCCAGAGCCTCTCCCCCCACCCCCTTATTGAACTTTCTTTGTGCTTTTCTGTGAAAGACATTGACCATGAAGCAAATACTAAGGAAATCTCATATAATCTACTTCTTTTTTGGTTGGTTGTGGGTTATTACAGAATACTGATTCTCAAACTCGACTGCATGTTGTAATCACCTGGGTTTAAAAAAAAAAATGCCAGGTGCCTGGGTCTCCCTGAGATTTAGATTTAATTGGCCTGGGCACCATCATACATCACCTTGGGTTTTTAAAAGCTTCCCAAATTATGCTGTTAGTGGAGCCATGTTGGAGAATCACTCCAGAGTCCCAGAACTCTCCTGAAAGGAAGAGGAAGAGTATCTCTATCTGTCAATAAGAAATCCCTAGGAATCTACTAAAAACTGTTAGAACCGAGTGCAGCATGGCTGCAGAAGCTTCCCTTTCCCACACTCCATGGCTTGTCCTGTGTGCTTGGATTTTTCCCCAGGATTATAAGCACATGCACGTTGCATACCCATCGAAGTCTCTTCCCTGTTTTTCTGCTTTTCCTTGGCAGTACCTGTGATCAACTTTCTGTAACACCAGTGTATCCAGTGACTTCTCTGAAAGGTTAATCCTATTTTTTGGATGTCGCCCTAGTGGGCATTCTTATACACCTATCTATGGCAGAGGACTGTGTTTTTTTTCTAATTAAAAAGAAAAAAAACACAAACTTTGATTAAGAGATGGAATCTTTCTGTGTTGCCCAGGTTGGTCTTAAAACCCTGGGCTCAAAAATGATCTTTCTCTTCAGATGGAGTAGCTGGGACTACAGATGTGTGCCACCACACCTGGCTTTGTGGGGGGGGGGGGGTTTCCCTTTCTTTCTTAAGAGATGACATCTTGGGCAGCACCTGTGGCTCAGTGAGTAGGGTGCTGGCCCCATATACCAAGGGTGGCGGGTTCGAACCCAGCCCCAGCCAAACTGCAATTAAAAAAAAACAAACAGCTGGGCGTTGTGGCAGGTGCCTGTAGTTCCAGCTACTCAGGAGGCTGAGGCAAGAGAATTGCCTAGGCTCAAGAGCTGGAGGTTACTGTGAGCTGTGACTCTACGGCACTCTATTGAAGGTGATAAAGGGAGACTCTGTCTCTAAAAAAAAAAAAAAAATGACATTTTGCTGTGTTGTCCAGGATGGAGTGCAATGGCTGTTCACAGGCACAGCCCTAGCACTCTACGGCTTTGCATTCCTGGGCCTGAGCTATCTTCCTGAGCAGCTGGGACTACAGGCCCTGTCCACCGCACCTGGCTTAGTGCAGTCTTTTCTGTTTTGTCTTTTTTATATTTGTTTTGAAGATTCCAGGTGGAGGATTTCCGGGTCAGAAGGTGAGGTTATAAGGTTTTAAGAGCTATTACTAAAGCTTTCTAAAAAGGTAGTACAGCCTTCCTCCTTTCTTGGCCCATGCAATCAATGCTTCTTCCCCACAGACCTACTAATTAGTGGGTTCCAGACTTAACATGGACCAGAGCCTGGGTTCCCCTCCCTTGGCTATAAGACATCAAGTTATTTTAACCTTTAAGACAGTAACACGTCAAATAGTTGGGCGTTGTGGTGGGCGCCTATTGTCCCAGCTACTTGGGAGGCAGGAGAATCGCATGAGCCCAGGAGTTGGAGGTTGCTGTGAGCTGTGATGCCACAGCACTCTACCCAGGGCAACAGCTTGAGGCTCTGAAAAAAAAAAAAAGAGTAACATATCTCAAACCAGGTGGTTGAGGATTAAGTGATAAGGGAAAACATTTAGTAAGGTTGCGTGTTTGAATCTGAAATAGTAAGAGAGTCTTGTTGAAGCTCTCCTGCTGGGGGCATTGATATTAAGTCTTCTGAACCCTGGTTACTGCTTAGCCCTATTTTGTACTTCAGATGCGATCATTGCTTCTTGTTTCAGTATCAGCAAGAAGGTCTGTCTTTAAGGACAGAGGGGCTTTCTGGAAATGACCCTCTCATCACTTCCCCACCCTGCCACTTTGGGGATAGAACCCACCTGGCCTTCCTTCCCAGGCGGTTGTGCTATCTAGCCCCTGGGGTCTTGCTGAACTGCAGCTCTGATTCAGTCGGTGTGAGATAATACAGTTCCTGCCGGTTTCCAGGTGATACTCAGTACTTCTTGTCCATGGACCACACTTTGAAAAGCAAAGTCCTAGAGCACTGAGCGGTTTCCAGCCTTGGCTGAAGATGAGTACCGCCCAGGAGTAAAGGAGTGATGATCTTCTGGTTTTGCCAGAGAATATTAAGTCAACTCAACCAGCAAGAATTGTAATAACATTTATATTTATTACCTCTTCAGTAAAACACAAACCCAAACTAAGGTGTGATTCACCATGTTAACTGGAGGATTTTGCATTTTAAAAAGACGTAATTTTTGAAGATAGATTCAAAATTTTGCTGGCATGGGAAGTGCTGAAAACAAAAATTCTACAATAAGTCCATCCTAACCTCTAAAGAGAGCTAGCTCTTCTTTGCAAAATACTCAATATTTATCTTAGCTAATCCTTGTACGAGCAGTCCGATAAGAGAGGTGTTCCCATCTTACAGGTGAAGAAAATTGAGTTTCCTGTCTCCTTTTACATGTCTGTGGCCTTCTAGATCCTTATCATTCCTTCTTTTTGGGACCTGACTTAGTTTTCTAGGTTCCTTTTGCCCTGATGTACTGCTTAGCCTATTCCCAGAATTGCGTTCTGGAAACACAGATTGGTGCATGTGCCTTGCAGACCTGGGCTGGTTCTATCTGCAGAATAAAGTCCAGACTACACAGTGGGGCCTCAAGACCCTCATCAACCCTACAGAGTAGGGTGCTCCTCAACTCACAGTGGAGTTGTGTGCTGATGGACCCATTGTACGTTGAAAATGCATCTAATACACCTAACCAGCGGTCCCCAATCTTTTTGGCACCAGGGACTGGTTTCATCGAAGACAAATATTCCACAGATTGGTGTGTATACAGGGGAAGATGAGAACAGGCCACAGAGTGGCCTGTGGGCACTGGGTTGGAGACTGCAGACCTAACCTACCGAGCATCGTAGCTTAACCTAGCCTACCTTAAATGTGCTCAGATTAACCTGCAGCCGAGTAGAATCATCTGGCAGCACAGGGCACCGCAGTGCTCACGGGGAAGGGAAGCTGCAGCTCACTGCTCTGCCCAGCATTGCAACAATGTCCTATCGCATGTCACTAGCCCTGGAAAGATCAAAATCCAAAGTATAGTTTTCTACTGAATGTGTATCGCTTTTGCCCCACTGTGAAGTTAAAAGATCGTAAGTTGAGCCGTCTTCAGTTAGGGACTGTCTGTATCCAGTTCCATGTCTGACCTGGGTCTTCAGGCTGCTGTGTGTTTCGTGGGCCCCTCCCCCCCGGAGCATCTCCCCATCTGTTTGCGTTTTATCCATCCTTTATTCTCACCATCTGTTGCTGAGTATCACACTTCTGTTTCCTTAACTTGTGGATTTGTGGGAACATGGGAGGGACGTGTACATATGGATTGCACGGGTGATTAAAAAGCTGCAGCACCACTTGAATGAGTAACATGTTCTAGGAGTTTAGAGAACAAAACCACACAGAACATAACTAGGCCCTTGGGGGCACATAGGGAGAATTTGGTATTGCAAAGCGACGAGGGGGGGGGGGTTTAGGTTTAAGAATAGAAGGCTCAGTGTATTTCAGGGGTGTGTGTGAATCAGCAGTATGGAAATAGGAGGGGCCTCTTCCTGGCTGTTCACCTGGGGAGGGGTCGTCCAGAGGATGAGTGGGTGCAGGTCAGAGAGGCTTGTTCCTCGCCAAGGGCGGGGGGCAGGGGAGGGGAGGGAGACAGCAGTTCCGGCCTCTCCACGCGGCCCTCTTGTGCATGCATACCCTCTTCCCTGGAGCTCATGACAATCCTCTCCCCATTCCCCTTTTCTCTCCAGGTATCGTTACGTCAAGCCTCCAGGATGGTGCTCCAATTCCGTTCACTCTTCCCCTTGGCATTGCCTGGAATGCTTGCGCTCCTCGGCTGGTGGTGGTTTTTCTCTCGTAAAAAAGATGACGACGACAACATCAGCAGGCAGCGTGAACAGGTGGAGGCCAGTGCTGTGGAGCTGAGGACCGACTCTGCCATCAAGGAACCCCTCCCCAGGGAAGGTGTCCTTTCCACTGTCGTATCCACACCCGCTAGTGTCATAGAGCCTCCGGAAAAGGAACCATCCACTGCGAGCAAACCTTCTGTGGAGCCCCCAGCCTTGCTGCGGACACACCCAGCCCGTCGAAGATCAGAGTCCTCAAGCAGCCTTCCCAACAGCATAGACACGAGATCTCGACCAGGAACACGCAAAGATGACAGTGTAAAGGTGGAGCTGGCCCCGGCGGGTGACGAAGCCAAATCTGTCCCTCCAGAGTGCCCCCTTTTATCCCCAAAGGGTGTGCCGTTCCCTCACGAAGCAGCTGAGGTTTGTAAGCAGGAGTCCACATTTGTCAGGACACCTGGGCGAGGCTGGTCAGGCCAGTTCATGGCTCCTACAGAGAAGCATGGCCCTGGGGAGAGGGCACGAGAGACGCGTGGGGCCGAAGGGACTGGCGATGCAGTGTTGGGGGAGAATGTGCTGGAAGAAGTTCTGTTGTCCCAGGAGCATGTCTCAGAATTGGAGAATAGCAAGGCTCCCTGCCTGGCCACCGTGGGAGGCGGTGGGGAGAAGGGCAGGAGTGGCTCGCCACAGTTGGTCCAGCCTGTGCAGCAGAGGGAAGAGTGTGTGGTAGAGAAGTTGCTGAGTAGCTTCGAGTCGGCTCACACGGAGCTGGCTAAGGATGCTGAGATGCCTGCACCCCATGTCAGAGGGGGCAAAGCCTGGGACAGAGACCTCGCCAGAGAACTGGGCAAAGAAGAGAGCTTAGATAGAAATGAGAAGATTGAGCAGGCTGCCTTCCAGATAATCTCCCAAGTGATCTTGGAAGCAACCGAAGAAGTGCTGGCTAGCACCGTGGGCAAAATCGCAGGGCGCATGCATCAGGCCTCAGCCGATCAGCTCCAAGGACAAAAGGAAGAGAGTTATGCCCCAGGCAGCCCAAAAACTGACCTGGGTCGAGACACCATGGAGCCTGCCCTGGCCGCAGCAGAGGCAGCTTCCAGCCCATCAGATGCGGCCTCACCTTCGCCAGGCCTGCTGGCAGGGGACCTGCCACCACCAAAGACCTATGTGAGCTGCCTGAGCAGCCCTCTGTCCAGCCCCACCAAGGACAATAAGCCAAAGAACTCTGCATACCCCATCTCCCTAGCTTCCTGTCCCCCACTGGACACCCCCTTTGGAGAGTCATTGGATGGGGCAAGCATCCTGGTGGAAGATGCCACCTGTGTGTCAGACAACTGCCAAGGTGTTCCTTCAGTGGCCTCCTTGGGACACTGCTCAGATTCCCTCAGCACTTCAGGGCTTGAAGACTCTGGCACAGAGACCAACTCAAGCCCCAGGGACAAGGCTATCACCCCACCTCTGCCAGAAAGTACTGTGCCCTTCAGCAATGGGGTGCTGAAAGAGGAGTTGTCAGACTTGGGGGCTGACGATGGATGGACCCTGGATGCAGAAGCAGACCATTCGGGAGGTAGGAGGGTCTCAGGTGTTACAGGATGGGGGTCTCCCTGTATCTGCCAGGAGCAGGCTGCTGGTCAGCCTCTCCCTTCTGCTACTTGGGCAGCAAAGCATGGTCCTCTTGAGCTCTGTGTCCCAGCCAGCATGCAGAGTGCAGGCACAGCACAGTGCTGGTGGGGAACGAGAAGTCAGGTTGCCCTGGAGCCCCGGGAGCTGGACTTGGCTGTTAGCCAGCACAGCTTCCAGCCCTTCAGAAGGGTTTAGCTCAAAAATGGGTACATTGGTGAACCTTAGTGTGCCTCTTTTTTTCTTAAATGCTAACTTCTAAACGGGTTTTTGTTCTTTTTTTTTTTTTCTCCTCTTTTTCATGGAGAAGCGTTAGCTTTATTTCCAAGTATGGGTGTGAGTTTTTTTTAATGGTTATTTCCTTTTAATCATGTGCTTGTTCCCATGTCTTCACCCGCTTCCCTCCTCCAGAAGCTCTTACAGGGTAAGTGCCCAAAGAATGGCCACAGCTTTGAATACTTGTGGGAGGCTCAAGCTTCCCAATGTTGCTGTCACCTGTTCCTTCGCAGAGAGCCTCAGCCACTTTCTTTCTGTGCAGCTGCAGTTCCACCCCTGGGAAAGAGGGGCACTTTGTAACGAGGTGTCCAGTGGGTTTTTCGAGTGCTGACCCCAGCGTAGACAGTTCAGACCGCTAACTGACAGGTCAGCAGCTCCAGACCCTGCTTCTGCAGCCACCCTGGGGTGTGTTCACCTCTCTCTCTGGAGAGAGGCCACTAATGGTCAAGTGGCTTCTGACTTTTTGTCCTGGGGCCACTCCCTCCTTCCATTTCAGCTCTGGGAGGGTCGGGAGTATTTACTGGGAATCTTACTACTTCTAGCATGTACCACATTCTACATTTTGTCACCTAGTCAAGGTGCTATCAGGACACTGCTGATTTTGGTTGGGTGTGGTGGCTCATGCCTGTAATCCTAGCATTCTGGGAGCCTGAGGCGGTGGATTGCCTGAGCTCACAGGTTCAAGAGCAGCCTGAGCTAGAGCGAGTCCCGTCTCTAATAAACAAAATAGCTGGGCTTTAAGGTGGGCGCCTGTAGTCCCAGCCACTCCGGAGGCTGAGGCAAGAGAATCACTTCACCCCAGGAGTCTGAGTTTGCAGTGAGCTGTGCTGCCATGGCACTCTACCAAGGGTGACAAAGTGAGACTCACTCAAAAAAAAAAAAAAAAAGACACTTGTGTTTTTATGTACACCTAAAGGGAAAAAAGTGCTCCAGTCATGATTGTCGGAGGCCAGATACTGTAAGATGCATCCTAAGGTCAGGGGTTGCCCCAAAAATGTTGCCCCCAAAATTGCTTCTTTAAAAATGGGTGAAATTTTTTAGGAATGGAGGCGCTGCCTGCTACCTCTCAGCCTTGTCATGCTGACTCTGGATTGGTTGCGGCAGTTATTCCGATGTGTTGAAAGCGTCTGAGTCTAGGCTCGGAACTGGGCCATGGGGGGGGCGGGAGGTTTAGGGACCACGGTAGACACCTAGTGAGACCATCCTTGTCACCACTCTGTAACGAGATGTGCCATGCACTGGGCTAGCACCCTGTGTGTGGTCTCAGGTCAGCCCTGCTTTGTATGGGAGGAAGTTGAAGCTGAGAGGGTCCAGGGGACAGCCTGGCTGGGGGAGCTGGAAGCTGGCCTTGAGTGCAGCCTGCTAGAATCCTGGCGCACTTCTGAGCCACTCTAGGGTACCCTTGGGGTGGCAGGTTATTGGCTAGTCCCATTCTGTCAGGCAGAGGTGGGGGTCTGTGTATGGGTAGAGCCCCCCCCCCCAATCCTCCTGCCTCTTTCAGCCTGCTCTGGTCCTAGCTGACTGGCCAAGCTACTTTCTTTGAGGAGGGATAGTGTTCTTGTGTGAAGCCTATTCTGAGCCCCTGGTGTTGAGGGAGGAGGTCACTGTGTAGGCGACTCTTCCTTAGCTGGGAGCAGAGTCTGTAAATCTTAGTTTTCTGCACCCAGGCAGTGCATGGATTGCTTGGCAAAGGATTATGACCAGGGTTTGGAGAAACAATACAGAAAATAACCTAATTGGTAGACTTTTAAGAGTGATCTATGTCTGGCAATTGAGTCGTCCATGTTTAAGCCAGAGCTACTTCTCTTGAGCTAGTCAGGACCCCTATTTTTCTGCAGTGGACCCTTTGGCATGGTCTTGAGAGAATTGGACGGGCCAGGTTGGGCCAGAGTCCTGCTTCCCCTCTATCCTCCTGTGAATGAACTTTAGCTTAGTCTTTTGATCCCGGGGGTATTTGAGAGTATTCAGGGTTCCCAAGTTGGGCCCAAGCTGATGGTAAGGATACCCTTCTTCCTTTGTCCACATCTGGCAGATCAGGGATAGGCCTTGATCAGGGATAAGAATGGGGCCTGTGGAGGGGCCGGTGAGGACTCTGTTTGGCAGAAGGCCACCACCTGTGACCCCAGGCCTGGGTGAGGGACAGAGCTCATGGAAGGATGTTGAGATGGAGACCAGTAGGTTGGGCTTCCACGCGGACCTGCAAGCCTGTCTCCTCCTCTACCCTGCGGGCTCCCCTTCCCGGGGTGCAGTCTGTTTCTTCCCAGTTCACCACTTGTGTATCTGCTCCGGCAGCTGTGGCTGGGTGTGGCTGCCAGTTAAGCAAGTGGTCCTCTAAGGGACAGCCTAAAATTAGGTATAACTACACCCCCGGTCCTCCTGTCATTGGGGTTGTTCTGAACCTTCTAGACTGAGCTGATAGTCACCTGCCAAGCTTGAGGAGGGGTGTGGGACAGTGGGAAGTTGGGTGGTCTCTGCCCTGAGCCAGGATCCAGGTGTGCGCCTGCTGCTTCCTCCCTTGCAGGCTCCGACCGGAACAGCATGGATTCAGTGGACAGCTGCGGCAGCCTCAGGAAGACTGAGAGTTTCCAGAATGCCCAGGCAGGCTCCAACCCAAAGAAGGTCGACCTCATCATCTGGGAGATTGAGGTGCCAAAGGTAAGGGCTGTGTCTCCGCAGGCTGAGTTCTGCGGCAAGCTCCGCTGCTTCGGGCCCGTCATACTTGGGGGAGCAGGTCAGGGGAGGGACAGTCAACCAGAAGGAGCCCCTGTGTGCACCAAAGGCCGAGGTTCTGAGAGCTTCCTGCGGTGTGGAATTCCTCCAGCTGCCTCTCGGAGCATCTTACTCTGCTCCTCACTCTGAGAAGTCCTGGTGAGGCTGCCCTCATAGGCCTGGGGGCGCTTCTTGTGTCCTCCAGGGGCTCCGATCTGTTTGGAAAAAAACCAGACTTGCTTCACTGTGCTCTGCTTAAGCTCTCCAGTGTAAAGCGCAATTTCTAATTGAGCAAAACATAAATCCATACTTCAGAGAACTTGAGAAGTATAGAAATGTATGAAGAAAATAAAATGTAGCTCTAATCTTACCCCTGAGGGTGACTGTGAATGACTTTTATTTCTTTCTTACACTCTGTGGTTTTTAAACAAAACTGAAATTATGTCACTTTAATTAATACGTTAAATATTTAACAATTTGATTTTCTGTTATTCGTTGACACTGTCATTTTAACTGCATTATTCATCACATGAATGTCAATTGACTTCATCACTCCCCAGTTCCAGAGCGCTTAAGTGGTTTCTAGTTTCTTGCTGTTAAAACTTAAAACTTACTAGCTTGGTCTTTATGTTTATCTCTGGGGCTCAGAAGTAATTGGCAGGCTGTGTTCTCCCAGGGCCTCTGGCTCCGTACTGCGGTGGAGACTGGCTTGGCCTGAACTCTGGGTCACAGTGGCTGTTTTCACCCCAGGTTGATGGCTCCCTTGATGGTTTTCTTCCCCAGGGTAGCAACCCTGCCCTCCTCTCCTTCAGTGGTTACAAAGGGCACAACGAGGCAGGCTCTGGACCAGGGCTCGTTTGGGATTGTGTTGGAGCTTGTCTTACGTAATGGCTAAGTTTGGCTGCTTCTGTCCACCTTGAACTCTGGGGCACTGGGCACTTCTGTGGGCAGCTGACTGACACTCAGCAGTGGGAGGCCAAGAGTTCTTAACCCTTCATTTTTAAATTGAGCCCCTTTCTCTTTGGACCTGAGTAGACTTGAAGGGGAAGGTTTGTAGTTGATGGTTATGCTGCTAAAACTTGGCATAGCATGGGTTTGGGGAAAGATGCTGCATTTGCAGCTTTCTGGGTCAGGGCCACGTTGTCGAGGATGAGATGGAACCTCTTGGTCCTGGAGCCAGACTGCCTAGTTCAGCTGCTTAGCAGCTGTGTGACTTGGGGTGAGTTCTTTAGCTTCTCTGGGCTTGTTTCCTCATCTGTAGGAAGATGATGAAGTCATCTGTTACGTAGGTACCGTGAGTAAGTTTAAGTGCTTAAAATAGTCCTGGCAGATAAATGTTGACATGTTAACAGCTACTATACTTGAGCTTGACCTTGTGTAAAAACAAAAGCATGTCTTTAGTAGTGTAGGGAATTGGTTTTCTCTGTTAACCTTTCCGTCTCTTTTTCTCTCTCTGGAAGCACTTAGTCGGTCGGCTAATTGGCAAGCAGGGGCGGTATGTGAGTTTTCTGAAGCAAACATCTGGTGCCAAGATCTATATCTCAACCCTGCCTTACACCCAGAGCATCCAGATCTGCCACATAGAAGGTCAGTAGCACTGCTGCCCTGCGTTTAGCTTTCTCACCTGAGCCGTAAGTAACCCGAGGCACCTGCCTCCCAGTTGCTGTCCTTTTGGCATGAGTCTCTGAATAGAAAACCCCCCTCCCATCCCAGGTGAGGGTGTTGGGTATCTTCCCTGCAGATGCGTGGAGACGCGAGTTCCTCCCCACCAGGTCTCTGCCCGGGAAAGGCATGGGTGCTCAGCTGTAGGGCTCTGGGTCCAGGTTCAGGGTGTCTACTGCCCCACCCAGCTTCCTGGTAGAACAGGACACAAGATCCCTGCCTGCGACTCTGGCCCTTTCCCACCTACCTGCCAGTGAACACGTTCATTGACCATTCGCAGGGGCAGTGGTATCATCTGAGGGGCCAGCACTCGAGTGCTTCACTGCCTTTTAAAAATAGACCAGAATTTTAGGAAAGCCCTATGGATTGGGCTATGTGGCTGAGGCTGTTTGTGCTGTGGCTTTTCTTTTACCCACTGATTGTATATCCTGCCCCCACCATTTAGGCTCCCAGCAGCACGTAGACAAAGCACTGAACTTGATCGGGAAGAAGTTCAAGGAACTGAACCTCACCAATATCTACGCTCCCCCCCTGCCTTCGCTGGCGCTGCCTTCTCTACCAATGACATCCTGGGTGAGCATGCTTCTGGGTGATCAAGACTGCTTGCACCCCAAATCCTACCTCAGGAAGCCCCCAGACTGCAGGCTAAGAAGGCAAAGAGCCCATTAATGCCTTTGCCCTCTTACCTCTGGCTTCCACTGGTCAGTTCTGCTACTGGCCTGGGGACAAGGGTGAGGGGGTGAAGTGTTGGCCCGAACCTAGCAACCTCTTGATTCCCATGTGCAGGAACCGCTTTCTCTAGCTCTACCACCTGTCACCTCGTGTGTGTTCGATATTTCTTTAGAAAGGAGATGGGCTGTTCAGACTGGTGTAGGGCTCCTTAAGCCTGGTTCTCTATTACCAGTGTTACCCCTCAGCCCCCAAGGCCTGGGTGGGGCCCAGGCCCACCAGACTGGATTTGGATGGGACTTGTTATGGTCATTTTGTTTCGCTGATTGAGCCTATGCTAGTAGTGCTCTGGTGAAGGATTTCTTTCCCTTCCCTCTTTCCGGGAGAAACATAGATTTTAAAGAAGAATGAGTAGTCCCCTCCAGGCCTAAGAAGCCAGTGGCTCTTTGGATGTTGCTCTAGGAGTGTGACTAAGGAAGAACTGATGTTTTGAGGTCCCCAGGGTCTCTTGGGGCCTGTCGCTCCTCCTGCAGGGTGACCCTGGCTGTGGGCGGTCGTCATCGCATAGGGAATAGAATCGGAGAATTCTGTGGGCCAAAGACTATACTGACTGCGCTTCACACAGACAGGCTGGGTGTGTGGGTCCAAGGAAATGGCCCTCCTGGTATTTTTTTCTAGGATGGTAGGCATTTCAGTTCTATATCTTCCCCATTCCTAAGGCCCTTGTGCTGTGGGAACCAGAGACCTCTTTGTTTTCCTGTAAACATTTGGGAGTGGGCCGAGCCCTACCTTATGCTTTGCTCCTGAATCACAGACAATTTTTGTAGGAGTCGTGGCCTTAGACTCAACTTGCTTTTTAAAGAATCGAGTGGTTTGTGCAGTCAGCTTTTCTTCTCTTGTATTCTGCTTGGCTCATTAGGACTGGAGAGCTGATCACAGATGCCTCCAAAGCAGCAGTGCTGGGATGGGGTTTGGGGCCAGGACTCTTCCACTGTGGCCACCCTGCTGGAGGGTGGAATGGCGCCCGGCTCTGCCCAGAGTCCCCCTGGGTGTTGCCTGTAGCTTGGCATTGGGAAAACCAGCGTCTGAGGACAAATTTTTTAGAAAGCAGTGGCCATATCCCTTGGACTGCAGAGTGCTCAGAAGCAAAAGGTGCCAATTGAGGGGTGCAGCAATCCCAGCAACTTTAATGATACGATGGCAGGCTGCTATTTGTTCATTATCGTGCAAATGCAGCTTTTGTGTAGGAAATGTTGTTCCTTTTTTCATGACTTTTGTAAAGCTGTATTTGCAAAATGAATAATGCATAAAGGCAGAGTTTGCACCAAACAAACATCTTATTTGAATGCCTATAGAGGTTGTTCACAGTTAGAAGGTTAATGTGTTGTCTGGCCACCAGAGAACCTGTGTTCAAAGTGCAGTGAGTTGGGTGTGTCAGGAGTATTGAAGATGAGCAGGACTCAGGGACAAGGGGAAGCAGGAGGAGGCACAGCGGCTGAGATCAGACGCAGGTGAGGACTCAGGACTTAACCCTGTGTCTTAAGTCCTCATCCCAGCTGACCATGGACCCGACTAGAGGCTGCTGGGGGAAGGCAGAGTAGATGCTTTAGGCCCTTGGCACATGAGGCCAGCTGCAAGCCCACGGAGTTGGTATTCCTCTTTGAGGACCCGCCGGCTGCTTATTCCCAGGCATCTTGTTCTCTATGGCTACCTTATTCCCATGTTTACCCTCCTTGGGTCTTACAGACTCCGTGAGGTATGGGGGGAGACAATGCTGGTGGGTAGACCCTACCCATGCCTGCGTGAGACCCAGCACCACACCCCACACCGCAGTCGGCTCTTGGGTGCCCAGTGTCTGCTGCTAGGAGCCTCCTCCCTTGAGGTGAGGCTGCTCCTGGTTCTCAGGACAGCAGCCATGGTGGTGTCTGGTGAGATAGCTATGACCTTGGGTGGCATGTTGTTCTGGGTTGCGTACCCTTATTGAAGGTGCGCCAGTTCAGAGACTTGCCATGGGGGCCCCAGGACTTACCCAACCGTGAGAAGGATTGTTGCAATGGCTGCCGTCCCTTCCCCTCTACAGCTCATGCTGCCCGATGGCATCACTGTGGAGGTAATCGTGGTCAACCAGGTCAACGCTGGGCACCTGTTCGTGCAGCAACACACACACCCAACCTTCCATGCGCTGCGCAGCCTTGACCAGCAGATGTACCTCTGCTACTCTCAGCCTGGCATCCCCACCCTGCCCACCCCAGTGGAAAGTAAGTGCTGCCCCAGGGTAGGGTATATGTGGGGAACTCTGCACTCTGGCCTGGGCAGTAGGATTGGGAAGGGGGAGATCCTGGGGGGTTGCCTGTTCTGCCTTTGATCTTGACTAAAGAGGCCATTGTGGAAACAGCAGCTGAGTTCTTGCCAGTGTCTTGGAGTCATGCTGGGTTGACCTTCCCAGCCCGCAAAAGCTGGTGTTTGCACTGGCTGAGGAAGTGATGGGATTGGAGTGGAGTTTTGATGCAGGGATTCAGATCTTAGCTCTTGGTATTTAAGCAGGATGATGCCCACTTATTCCGGGAATTGGGGTTAGATACTGCAAGTGTTCTACATAAAACACTTGATGTAAAAGATTGCTAAGCCCAGCAGGCCTATGCAGGGGGGTGGGGTCATCTGAGCCTCTGAAATCAAGTGACTTGCCCAAGTGACACCTGGACAGGGGCTGGGGCCTGGAGCTGGTCCTTCATCACTTTGAGCTTTGTTGCCATAGCAGCACAGGAATTAAATGTCAGAACACCTCTCTGGACTTGGAACCTGAAGTCCCCCAGTGAACTTCAAGGCATCAGAAAAACCTTTGAAGTTATCTGTAGCATTTTTGTGGGTTTTTTTTTTTTTCCTTTTGGAGAAATAAGGATTTAGTTTCCATCAGATTCTCTCAAAGTTGCCTTAACCAGCAGTAAGACTAAACTAGAGTCCCAGAGGTGACCTTACCAGTGGCTTTCTTTAAGGGTCTGGTCCCCGTGTCTTAAGTCCTCATCCCAGCTGACCCAGGGCAGTTTCCGAGGTGCCGCTGGGTGGCCCTTACCTCCTGGTTCCCTCTGCCCCTGTTACCCCTGGGTGGGTTTGGTGATCCCTTGGAGCACAGCCTTAGTGGCTACCCAGGTACTCTTCCCAGCACCTTCCTGAGGCAAAGGCTAGAAGTGGGGTTTAGGCCCAGGGGTCCCCTTGTGGCCAAGCCCTCTGTCCGAGTTGTGGGCCGGAGGAGACTGCTGCACTTAGGAGTGCTGCATCTCTGAGATTTTCCCTTGAGAAGGTAAAGCGGGCCCTGGCCGCATTCTCTGTGTCCATCTCAGGCTTTAGTAAGTTTGAGTAATGGATCTAGGTTGAATGCTTTTTGGGTCTGGATAGCTTTAGGGGTAGCACACCTGCTGGGCTGAGTTTCTCAGATCTAGCTTCTTCCCTCCCTCTGGGCTGGGTGGTGTGGGGGGAGGGCCTCTGAGGACTATTGTGGGGAGGAGGTGGAGCAGTGACCAGGGTGGCTGTTGAGGCCCTGCCTTGGGCCAGGTGTTTCCACTCATCGCCCTTCCTGCCCTGCAGTAACAGTCATCTGTGCCGCCCCTGGTGTGGATGGGGCCTGGTGGCGAGCCCAAGTGGTTGCCTCCTACGAGGAGACCAATGAAGTCGAGATTCGATATGTGGACTACGGCGGGTACAAGAGGGTGAAAGTGGACGTGCTCCGACAGATCAGGTGGGTGGAGAGTTCCCAGAGAGGCACGGCCCCGCAGGTCCTGAGACGTGTGATCTCTGTGTACCTGGCTTCATCGTACCAGGCCACAGGTGTGGGTTAATTCTTCCCTCCTGCTGCCTGCTGTGTTTCGGCTGACTCTGATAGAAGCACAATCACTTGCTTCAGCCAAACCGAGCTAGAAGGCCAGTCTTGTAGAGGAATCCCCCAGTGCCACATCAAGTAAAGCAGGTTCCTTTCTAGGAATTTGATGTGACAGGTCCCTCTGAGCTGGCTGCCTGCATTCAGGTGTGCCATGAGCTGTGGCCCTCTGTGCGTATACCCTCTGCTTTGCTGTCATGGATGTGACTGTTCAAAAGGCAAATACCGGCTTTGGTGGTCCCTCATGTCCATGTTAAACTCGTTCCTTTCTTGCATTTCCAGGTCTGACTTTGTCACCCTGCCATTCCAGGGAGCAGAAGTCCTCCTGGACAGTGTAATGCCCCTGTCAGGTAACCAGCTAGGAGGGCCTCTGGCTTGGCAGAATGAGGGTGGGGGGCAGTTGTTGAGAGTGGGCCTCTCTTGAGTCCTTGTTCTCACCTGGAGGGCGTAATGCAAACACAAGTGGTTGCTGCTTTCAGAGTTTGAGTGAGTAGTCCAATCAGAACATGCATTTCTAAGAAGGTCTGAGGGAGGCCAGTTTTGCTGATCCATAGACTCCCCACCAGGTCCACTGCTCTCCACTTAGACCTCCAACATTGAGAGGCTTCCAATGAAGGCATCTTCTATACTTGGTCCAGACCCAGAGTCTTTGCCCCGCTGGTCAGGGGTGGGCACTGAGGTTGGTGGTACCATTCTTCTAGGCCACAGGTCCTTGGGAGCACACTGAGGATCTCAGACTGTGAAAGCTTGGCCAGATGGATGAGGCCTAGCAGTGTGATCTTGGGTAAATTGCTTAGCTTCAGTTTCTGCCTCCAGAACATGGGGGTGTGGTCACTGTCTTTCCACGTGGCTGTAAGCATTCCATAAGACCAGGAACTGGCGTGCAGAAGCTGGTGAAATAGCGACTCGTGGCTTGAGATTTTGTTTGCAGGTGACAGTCTTTTCCACCCGCCCCTTCCTCCTGTAGGCCTGTTCCTTCTGATCTTGTCTGGTTGCCTAAAGTAGTCAAGTACATTGGAAACACTGCCATCTAGCTGGGTCATGTTGGAGGGTACACTGGGGGTGGGGGGCTGTCTGTCTGAGCAGTCTGTGCTCCTTCCCTCATACGGTTTTTTCTAGACCTTTGTGAACACCCGTTTCTTCCATCCTTGTCACCTCTTGCCTTGTGTGTGATTTTCTGCATAACTTCTATGATCTGACAGAGCAGAATGCTGTCTTAGCACCTTACCCACTAGAGAGTGGCTGCCCCTGTTGGGCTGTGCGGCTAGTTAGTTGCCTGGATTTGAATTCTCCCTTTGCCACTCGAGGACCTTTGACAATCGACCTTTATGTCAGTGTTCTTGCTGCAAAGCTAGGGTACCACTTGGTGTAATGATGGGGTGGAAGAGGCATACAGTCTGCGTCCGATAGGTTGTGCTGCTGGTGGTGGTATCCGGCGAAGGCAGAGTTTCTGTCCCTTTGTTCCCTGTCCTCTGGCAGGCGGGCAGCTTTCAGCAGGACCTGAGCTGTTCCACTTGGAATAACGTGTTGGCTCTGTCCCTCATGGAAACCTGGGTCTCTATGGTACACTTGTCAGGTCCTCCGTAGCATCTGCAGCGTTCCTCCTGGAACAGTGTGTGCGTGGGTGCCTTGCCTCAATGAGGGTCTCAGTGCTGCTTTTCCTCCTACAGATGATGACCACTTTTCCCCGGAAGCAGATGCCGCCATGAGTGAGATGACCGGCAACACAGCACTGCTTGCCCAGGTGTGTGTGGGATGGGGGTGGGGCAGCCAGGGTCTGCCCGAGAAGCCTCCTGCCTCCCTTATTCAGGGGTCTGGGCTTCTTGGGAACTGATTGTAACATTTGTGCCCTTGCTTGGCTTGGGCCCTGGGTTGACCAGCAGCCTTTCAGAGATGCATGGAATTGCTTTAAATCATGCTTTTGTTTTCTCTTTTTCAGGTGACAAGTTACAGTCCAACTGGCCTCCCTCTGATTCAGCTGTGGAGTGTGGTTGGAGATGAAGTAAGTTCTGCCCTTCTTTTCCTTCTGGGTTGCTGGCCAGCAGTAATGGATTGATTTAGGCTGCCTCTGGGATTGTTTTTTCATAAGTTAATCAGAAGACATAACTGTAGTCCAGTGTCCTCCAGGGGACACGTTAGGTACCCCGCTGGGGGTGGTGATGTCATGTCTTCTAGTGGGGAAAGGCCAGGGCTGCTGCTAAACACCCCACAATGCCCGGGACAGCCCACAAGAAAGAATTACCCAGCCACATGTCAGTAAGTGCCAGATGGAGGAACCTGTCCAGACCTTCTAGGTCTTTCTATCATCCTCCATCTGAAGGTTATTAAAGCTTAGATAGATTTCACCAACATATTAAAAAGCCACTTGTCACACCCTTCTTCCTAAGTACATGCCCTGCCAGCTAGACAGTGAGTACCCTGCGATACCGCCGTGGTGGCAGCCTGGGGCCTGGGAGGGAGCGCCCCTGTGGGCTTGAGAGGTAGCCCCAAGGTGCCCTGGGCATGGCTCTCAAGGGAACTTTGTTTTCTAGGTGGTGTTGATCAACCGGTCACTGGTGGAGCGTGGCCTTGCTCAGTGGGTGGACAGTTACTACGCAAGCCTTTGACCCCCTGGTCCCGCAGCCGCGTTTTGAGTCTTTTTTTGCACTGTTGAAATCAGGCTTGGCATTCAAGGCAAAGATCGAACATCAGAATAACATCCTCTCCAGAAAGTCCTTTTTTTCCCCTCATACAATAGTCCTCTTGAGAAGATATTTCAAAAGGGTAGTGCTATGGGTTCTTTTCAAAGCCATAGTAAATAGCATTTGACAAACCAGTCGGCTTAACCTGGTTCTACACTGTTTTAAACAAAACAATTAAAGAACACTAGTCTCAACCAGGTTGTCCCCCCCTCCTCCTCTGTTCAGGGCCTTTCCCTCCCAGCTCCGCCCACCAGAACCAGGCAGACTGGGAGATGGGCAGGGGCTGAGTGGTGCTGGCTTGAGAGGGTTCCTTTTCCTTCACAATCTTCTTCAGGGAGCAAGACATGAATTAATTGGTATCAATTACTTGTACAGTTTAAGTAAATGAATTGCTGACATTTAACCAGTTTTTATAAACTTCATCTAGGTCTCTAGGAACACAGACTTTTTTAAATGCCGATGTAAATATGAAGTGATCATCAACACCTCTGACCTCAGTCACTGGGGAGAGGAACAGTTATCCTGCCAAGCCTGGTTGTAATTTATAACCATTTTCTATTTGTGCAAACTCTGTAAATATGTTTAAAAAATGTAATATTTTGTACAAGATACACTGGAGAACAAAGGGAACCGAGATTTTTCCACACCACACGTCATCTGTAAGTAGAAGCTAATTCTGCATAGCGTAGCTGCCGACCCTGGCCCCTCTTGCCAGGGGCTCCTGTGGCTTCCTGCATACTGGACAGGGTAACTATGGTCTAGACTGTGATCTGGGGATTTTTTTTGCTGTAAAAATTTGTTTAAAAAAAAAAAAAAAGGAACTCATTGAATTACCTTGCAGTTGGTGTGTTTGATTCTTTTTTAGACTGGCTTCAGCATTGTGCAATTAAAAAATAAGTAACTTAAGTAACTTAAGCTTACATAAATATTCAATTATATAAACTGGAGCTTTGAGTTTATTTTTTTCCCCCAAAACGCTGGGGGATGGGGAGTGAAGAGGGTGGGTGTGAGAATGGGGAGCTAGGCCACAGGCCCCACAGGACCCTAGGTAAAGGAGACCCACAGTGCTTTGAAGACAGTTTGTTTGGCCTTTTCCTCTCCCTACCCCACCACGTGACAGTCAAGCTTCCTCTCATTTCCCCCACTGAGTATCTAAATAGCCCGCTTAAAGTTTAAAGCACTGGTTTCTAAATCCAGTCATGCATCCTTTGAAACAACATTTTTTGGTTTGTTTGTTTTGAGACAGTGTCACTCTGTTTCCTAGGCCTAGAGTGCTGTGGCCTCAGCCTGGCTCACAGCAACCTCAAACTCCTGGGCTCAAGCAAGCCTCCTCCCTCAGCCTCCCTAGTAGCTGGGACCACAGGCATCTGCCACAAGGCTTGGCTAATTTTTCTAATTTTAGTAGAGATAGGGTCTCTTGCTCAGGCTGATCTTGAACTCCTGAGCTCAAGAGATCCTTCTGCTTCAGCCTACCAAAATGCCAAGATTATTGGTGTGAATCAGGCATTCTTTGGTTATATAGTCTAAGTTATTTAATCTATTATACTGATAATGATACAATGATAGAAGAATAGATGCATCTGGTCATTGTTGAGGTGGCCTAAACAAAGTAGACAGAGCCTCAGTTCCCTTCATATGTAAGATCAGATAATGGCACCAACCTCCAAGGCAACTAAATCCGAGAAATGTCTTCTGCTTCTGTGGTGTTATGGCCAGTGCAGCTAAGACTACAGGAGAGCTGCCTGGAGCTTGGGCGCTTGGGTGTGAGTCTATGTGAGCTCCAGCATTGCTGGAGTATGAAAGGGTTCTGGGGGTGTTCCAACTAGTTTGGGGAGAGAACTTGCAAAGTCTGGTGTGCAGGTACAGATCTGGCTTTTATCTTTAGGGAGCCCTACTGGTTTCATGTGTTGTTGTTTTTTTTTTTTTTCATGAGATAGTCTCACTTTTTTGCCCCAGGCTAGAGTGCCGTAGTATCACAGACCACAGCAACCTCAAACTCTGAGGTTCAAGTGATCCTCTTGCCTCAGCCTCCTGAATAGCTGGGACTACAGGCCCCCACCACAGTGCCTGATTTTTCTGGGGTTTTTTTTGTTTTGTTTTGTTTTGTTTTTATTAGAGACAGGGTCTCACTCTTGCTCAGACTGGTGTCAAACGCCTGAGCTCAAGCAATCCATGTGCCTTGGATCCCAGAGTGCTAGGATTCCCACTGAATAGAATGACACTTCCAGTGCAGGGAAGAGGAGTAGACCCCAAAGCACAGCAGCTCAGATGAAGAAAATGGGCTACCAGTGACTGAGGACGCAGGGCAGTGATTTTCAACCACTGTGTCATTAGAGAATCTTAGGTGTGCCACAAGAATTTTTAAAGATCATTAATTATTTTCAAAAGAAATTTAGAGCACAGTATATTCTTTTTTTTTTTTTTTGCATTAACATAATTTAAGTGTGCAGCAGAAGTTTACCTATAGGTTCGAATGTGCCGTGAGATTTAAAAAATGCTGAAAAGCACTGCCTTAGGCTCTTGTCATTCCAGGACGGCCTTAGGAAATATGGTCTGGAATATAGGAGGGAAAGCCATCTGGAGGTTGGCAAAGGGCGTGTACTTCTTGAATACCTGCTTTTCAGATTGTTGTGGGCATTTAATTTCTAGAGTTATGAAAAAGTTGATTTTTGACCATTTTGCCAGAAATTTTGTTGGGTTTTAAGGAGCAGCAGATTCCTGCAGAGCCTCATGATGCCACTCTGGAAGTGGTTACCCAGGCAAGTACACGAGAGCCACTGTCTCTGTTTAATTACCTTTGGGCCGTCCAGGGGATGCTTGTGAGTTGGAAACGCAGGAGGAGACAGTGCTGCAGAGAGGTCTGGGGACCTGGCCAGAGCGTGGGGGCGGCTGGCGGGAGCTGTGCCGAGGCTGGAGCCTCTCCTGGGCTCACTTTCTGTCTTTGTGTTCATGCTTCTCTCTGATGTCACCGTGGAGGCTGGTCCTGGAGTTACTGCTACACCTTATACAACCTTGGTTATGCCACTTACAGGCATCAACATCTATCAGATGAGAACCAATGTCACATCTAACTGTCCCAACCTTGAGAACAGAAAACAAGATGAATAGCTGGAGTGTTCAGTATGTGTCAGATGCTGACAGGTGACAGTCCCCGACACAGCCCACCAAGGCAGGGACCCCTTCCCAGATGAGCACACCAACCTCACAGGTCCTTTGCCTAGAACCTGGCATAGCCAAGCTGTATGTGCCCCAGTACTCCTAAAGCAACGTGGACTCAATCCTGCCTCAGTCACATCCCCAGATAAATGCCCCAGTTGTTCACTGACCAGTCTACAGAGTTTTTTTGAGATGGAGTCTCACTTTGTCACCCCAGAGTGCTGTGGCATCACAGCTCACAGCAACCTCCAACTCCTGGGCTCTAGCGAGTCTCCTGCCTCAGCCTCCCAAGTAGCTGGGACCACAGGCGCCCCCCCCCCACAATGCCCGGCTATTTTTTGGTTGCAGCCATCATTGTTGTTTTGGCAGGCCCGGGCTGGATTCGAACCTACCACTTTAGGTGTATGTGGCTGGCGCCCTAGCCACTTGAGCCACAGGCACCGAGCCTTCTTTTCTTTTTTCTTTTTTTTTTTTTTTGGAGACAGAGTCTCTAGCTGGGTAGAGTGCTGTGGCATCACAGCTCACAGTAACCTCAAATTCTTGGGCTTAAGCAATTCTCTTGTCTCAGCCTCCCAAGTAGCTGGGACTACAAGTGCCCGCCACAATGCCCAGCTGTTTTTTTGTTGCAGTTGCCATTGTTGATTTTAGCTGGCCTTGGCTGGTTTTGAA
>CAUYQV010180911.1:0-49520 GCA_963574575.1 Galagoides demidoff
GACATGGAGAAAGAGTGTGTCAAGGCAAGAGCGTGACCTCATACCACCCAACATTTCCAGGCCCCATAAGGAAAGGTGACTATTTGCATTTATCAACACTGGGTCTGCATCTACCTGGAACAAAGGCAGATTTAGTGCAAATCAAGGGGTACAGGATGCTATTGGAGAAATCAAATTCTAGGAAGGTGCCCAGAGTTACAGGTAGATTTAAGAACTAGTGAAACTAAATCCATGAACTCAGCTGAAAAGTTAGAACAATCTTTGTCCACTAGTAACTTCATTTGCCTATCAGAAGATGGATGTTAGGAATTAAGTTGGCAGGATATATGTGCATTTTTAAATTTCTTGGCCTACATCCCCCCCGCCCCACTTCTCCTCTCATTAGAGGAAGCAAAAAAAGAGCACTCTAACCACCAACTGGAAAAATTTCTAACTGCAGCTGAAAGCCAGTATAAATTTCACTTGAACATGCTACAATGACCACCCAAAATCCATCTCATCTACTTAAAAGGAGAAGCTTAGAGCAGTTCCTACTGACATTAGCATTCAGGTCCCCGGGAGCGTGTTTACACGGCACCTCACTTTGCTGGGAGGCTTCCATCTCTGTGGGCTGGAGGCATCAATTCTCACCAGTAATAGCGCGGCCGCAAGACTGTTATCGCAGCTGCTCTGGAATCTCATGAAATGTTTAAGGCCTCTCTCGGCTCACATCTCCCTCTTTCTCACTCTACCTCATCTCAGGCTTCAGCTTCTCCTTTTGCTAGAAGCTACTTCTGGGTGCCAATGTTGACAACAAAACACCACAGGAGGGCAAGATTAATGAGAGCTTTCTGTGGGGTAATTCAACTCTGCTCAGTGAGATGACATGGAGAGGACAACCAGAGCACAACAAAAAGGAACGCACATACTGTAGGAAAGACTCGGCTGGTTAGCTATGGCTTAAATGCACAACCATATGGCCACCTGTACACACACACACACACTCTCTCTCTCTCTCTTGTGTGCGTATGACACCTTTTCAGAGCGCCCACTCTGGCTACTACAGCCAAGTCCTCTCATATTCCTGTTCCCTGCCAGACTCTTCTTAGGGATGATATCTGACATTAAAGGTATGTTCCCATACCAGGTCTTACGCCTATAATCTGAGCACTCTGAGAGGCCAACGCTTGCGCTCAAGAGTTCACAACAAGCCTGAGCAAGACCCCATCTCTACTAAAAATAGACAGATTAGCTGGACATCATGATGGATGCCTGTGGTCCCAGCTACTCAGGAGACTGAGGCAGGAGAATTGCCTAAACCCAGGAATTTGAGATTACAATGACCTATAATGGTGCCCCTACACTTTGTCTCCAGCCAGGGAGACAAAGCAAGACTCTTGTCTCAACAAAAAAGTATATTCCTCCAGCTGATCTGTCTATTGACCATCTTCCCATCTAGAATGGAAGCTGCAGAGAGAGGTAGGAATTCTGCCTGTCTCAATAAAACTCTATTCCCCAGCAGCCTGAAGTAGACCATAGTAGGCACCAACTACATATTTTTAATATGAAGATTAGTGAATGAATAGCTGAAATTATACAATAGCTATCTTTTAATTTTTAAATGTGTCAAAATATCTGGGTAGGCACTGCGGCTCACACCTGTAATCGTAGCACTCCGGGAGGCCAAGGCAGGTGAATTGCTTGAGAACAGGAGTTCAAGACTAGCCTGAGCAAGAGCCAGACCACATCTCTACTAAAAATGGAAAAGACTAGCTAGGCATGTGGTGGGCACTTATACTCACAGCTACTTGGGAGGCTGAGGAAAGAGGATCACTTGAGCCCAGGAATTTGAGGTTGCTGTGAGCTTTGATGCTCTACCCAGAGCAACAAAAACTACGTCTAAATAAATAAATAAATGGTGTCCAAAAATCAGATTTGTGATAATCACAATCACAATCACAATCAATTTCCTACTACCATATTAGGATATAAAGGGGAAAAAATAGTATTGAATAACTACTGGGTCATTTTCTATGTAATAATTCACTAAATTCTCAGGATTCTCTGAGATCAGCATGACCAATGCTCTTTCAGATTAGGAAAACTAATGTTCAAATTTTTGAACAAAGTCACATACGTGGAAGGTGATCATTTCTGGTTTGTCTGACTTCAAACTTCCCTGCATCTGTCACCTTCCACAACCTCCCTCTCCCTCCCCGGTTCGAAGGCTTTCATTTGGATTCCCTAAGATCTGGCTCCCCTCTGACACACGTCCAGGATAGGGAGTTAATATTCACAGGAAGACGAACTGCATCTTTGATGTCACTATTTCAAAGAACACCTTTACTCACTTAGAAATGGGAATGGTCTGTTTTCATAAATGGTTCTAGAAGGAAGGACATTTGTTGCAGTCAGAATCCCATAGAGAGGGCAGGAGAACAGGCAGAGGAGCCGACCCCTGGTGGGAAGGAAGGCGCTCACTCCAGCGGTGACAGGATCCCCAGGGACAGGGACAGGATCCCCAGGGACAGGCTTGGAGAACAAGGACTACTACCATGGACTGGTTTCCCTTCTTTAAGGTGCTTCCTTATCATTTCCTAATAAAGAGAAACTCACAAATGTAAGCCTCTTGCCAAAAGTTGGGAACCTTCACCAACACACAGGGCAGATGCCAGTTTTAAGTGCAAAGCGATTTTGCCATCAACAACACTGAGAAGGCTTCCTGAAAGCCTCTGCTGCACACAGGAGCAGATAGATGACAGGGTTGCTTCCCCTGGGCTGAGGCCTGAATTCTACAGAAGCTGCTGTGGCTTCCTAGTTAGCCACAGGTGTCAAAAGCTGCTTCTGGAGTGGCCCTCTCCATGGGAAGCCGCTCTGCCTGAGACTGGCCGGGGTAAACCACCTATGCCGGGTGTGTAGTCTGATTTCCGCACTGGCACTGGGACAGAGCTCACGGAATCCTCAGCGCTATCTACTTTCTGAAGCCACAGAGCAGATTTCCTCAAGGCCACTGACAAAGCAGTCTATGAGAGTCGGGACTGCGCCCAGACAGAAGCCGTGGTGGTGGCACAGGGTACTAAGAACAGGGCTCTGGCTGAAATTCCAGCTCTGCAGTCACATGCTGGGGCTACGAGTATGAGCATCTCTGACGATCAGCTTCCACATCTTTAAAATGGGGGTGATAATAACTACCTCCCACGGCAGTCTGCAAGGATGATGATGAATTGCCTGGCATATAATGGGCAAAAATAACTATTATTTTTCTCACCGAAAAAAAAAGTTTACTCCAGAGGATTCTGCGCTTCTGTTTTCTAACTCATCCTTGTTGCTCTGATTCTAATCATTCCCCCAAATAAAAGCCTTTCCCTAAATTTGTTGAAGCGGAGTGGTGGTGTGATTCTTTCTATTGCTAGGAAGGTAACTCACTGGCTCTGCCTCTTGTCTCTAAAATCCCAGCGATGAAAACATCCGTGTTGTAGTGAAGAAGGCTAAGCTGCTTCTGTGTGTTCACTGATTTGAGACAGACCGCATTCTTACCCAATCTATGTTGTGGCTTGTGTCTACCTACGAGGGCCGGAGGAGATAAGCCCTCCACTCCAGCCCCCAGAGCACAGTAGGGACCCGAGAGGAAGACAGAGCACAGCGCGGCTCTTACAAAGGAGGGATGGACTTGGAGTCAGAAGTCAGAAGGGTGTGACCCTACCATCTGAAAATCAGCTCCACTTACATAGGGTTTCTAGATTTAGCAAGCAAAAATACAGGATGTCTATATTTTAATCTTGAATGTCAGATAAACAATATACATAAGATCCACTAATTTTTTAGTGTATATTCAAATATTTCATGGAATATACGTACATATCCATTGTTTAGCTGAAATGAAACTGAGCTGGGGATCCCATATTTTATCTGGCAACTGTAGTCAGATAAAGATCTTAAATCTACCTGATATAGGATAAAGAAAGAAAAAAACATAGTTTCTTTATTTTTTAAGTTAAATAGTATGAATCCTGGTTGGACCACAAACTCAATGTGTAACCCCAGATAGTTACTTGAACACCTGAATCTCACTGTATATGTTAAGGGCAATAATAACACCTCACAGGGCTGCTCTATATGAAATGAAACAAAGATGATGATTGCAATAATAACGACTAAGGTTGCTGCTGCTTCACTGATTAAGTGCTCAACCAGTGTTAGCTCTGTTTGTTTTGTTTAGCCCCACCAATAAAATGGGGTTAAAGGTATTCGTAATATATTGAAATATATTTTCCGATAAGAACAAGGACACTTCAGCCTTCCTCGCACAGGGAGGAGCTTTCCCTGGGGAAAGCTCAAGAATTTATCTTCTTCCGCTTGGAAAAATGCCCCTTTGCTCCCTTCAGTATTTCACTTTTTGTTCCCTTGGTTGTGATAAATGGATTCAATGGGAAGTAGTCTTCAATTTCGTCTCCAGAGTTCATATACTCTCCTCCTCACATTCTTTCATTGGTCTGAGGATATCAGCATTAGAACCACCTGTGGTTCCAAAACACCTCCCTGAGCTCAGCTGCCTTCCTACTAAATCAGAGTGTCCGAGGTAGAGCTCAGAAAAAGCGTCCTTCTTAAAAAGTTCCTCGTTCCTTTTTCGTTTTCATTTTTGTTTTCTTAGCTACAGCTGCTGGAATGGGATTGGGTGGTTTTCCCTATCACCCTAAAACCTCAACCCTACCCAAAGTGGTACAATGGCAGACTGGCCTTCCCCAGGTTGGCGTTAACATTCTGCGAGGGAGGAACGGTGCATCCCAGAGTGACACGGGAATGGAAGTTTCAAAGCCTTTCTATGAGGAACAGATCAACTCATCTAACACTCTGTTTTGGAGCATTTGTGTCAAATTGACATTCCAATTTCAAGGCCGTACATAAAACCCCATTCAATTATTTAGCACTGTACAGATTTTACATAACTCTTCAAGTTACTGACTCAATTCATTTTCCTTCGAACTACAAGACAGATTAATCTAAAATGAATTAAGACAGGCAACCAGAAGTAATGTTGCCACAGCCAGTAAACAGTCTTTAAACTGCTGGATCAGTAAGCTCCTTACAGTCCTTACGAGCAGGGACGCCACATCTGCTCAACAATTCGGGTGCTCTCAAGGCAAGGATTTAGCGGCCGTGTTTGTCCATGATCACAGAAACTGGAGAGCTGGAGGCTGTTTAATCCAAGATTTTTCTTTTACCAATAGGAATATGATAATGATGACCCTAGTTATCAATATTTCTTTTTATTATTATTTTTTCAATAGATAAGGTCTCGCTCTTACTCAGGCTGGTTGTGAACTCCTTGAGTTTAAGCGAGCCTCCTGCCTCAACCTCCCAGAGTGCTAGGATTATAGTGCCTGTGATCAGTGTTGCAAGTTACATCAAAATACCCAAGTGTTTCCACATTTCTGTAACATAAGGCTCCAATGATTTAAAAAGAAACTTTCCAAAATACTCTAAACTATTCCCGATATCAAATGACTCAGAGTTCCACAGGGAATAAAAACAAAGAAACAATGATAAGAGATGCTAGGAAGAAGGAGCATGGTGGGAGTCCCAGTGTCAAGAGGGACATCAAAACCAGATGTTGGGGAAAGGGACGTCAGAGAAGAGTTCCCAGAAAGGATGACATCTACACCAAGAAGGGGAAGCGCAGATGTTGTGGTTGACTGTCCCACCCAAAAAGATTCATGGAGCCCTAACCCCCGGTAACTCAGCATGCGGCCTTATTCAGAAAAAGAGGTGTTGCAGCTGTAAGTTTACCCTGAAATACAGTGAGCTCTGAATCCAATGTGATGGAGAATGCCACCTAAAGACAAAGAGACACACAGACACAGAGGGAAGAAGCCATGTGACGGTGGGGGCACAGAGTGGCGTTTAGCCTCACAACTGCGAAGGCTACTGGGGCTACTATAGGCTGCCAGGGACCAGAAAGGGCGATTGGCAGGAGGGAGGGCAAGTCTCACCTCCTGTGCACAGGGTGAGGGTGTATAACACGCCCCCTGGGGAGGGGCTCGCTTACACCTGGAACTTGACCCTGGAAGTGAGAACAATGCCATCTAAAAATTTCTACCCTCATATTCATTTGAAATAAATTTTTAAAAAAAGAAAAGAAGGAAATCAAGAGGCTTCAGAGGGTGCCCAGCCCTGCCAACACCTTCAATTCTTAACTTTTAGACTTCGGATCTCTGAAAGAACAAATTTCTGTTGCTTAAAGCTACCCAGTTGGTGGGACTTGTTATAGTGGCTCTAGGATACTGTACAGGAGGAATGAGCCACAGAGGATGGGATCGTGACATGAGTAAGCACCAGAGGCAAGGCCTGGTTCCAAGGAACTAGAAGGAATTCAGTCCAGGGGGAAGGGGAGGAGGCGGGCAGTCCCCAGACAATTCTGTTCCCGCTGTGGTAAAGGCCATCTTCTGCTGCATGTCCTGCCGTCATAAGGCCCAACTCCAGGCGCTAACCCCACCTCCAGCAGAGGTGGAGTTAACTAACAACACACATGTGTCCTCAAAATCATCAATATTTACTGTCGGCAGAAAACAAGCCAGGTTTTCCATGCCATCACAAAATTCTGAGCTGGTGACTGAAAGAGACACAGCAGCCTTCTGGGATTCTGGTGACATTCAGTTCTTTGATCTGGGTGCTGTTCCCTTTGTGAAAAATCATCACGCCAAATCCTGTGACTTCACAACTTCTCTGTATGCACAGTACAGTTTATAAAATTTCCAGTGTGTGTCAATGGAGAGAAGGAATATGTAACATTTAGCACCTCGTGTCCTCAGATGGACTGGACATCTTTCATTTATAAATGAAACTGAATTGTAAGATATCCTTGAATTGAAAATACTACTGTCCATCTGTCTGCTTGAATTTGAATCTGATCACTGTAGGATGAATTTTAAACTTCCAAGACATTACTAAGTAAAACCCACCTCATTCTCCTATCTTTTGTAGGCTAATTAAAAAGCTTGTCTCAGCTGGCCTGGGTTAATAATAGAACACTACTTCATATTTAAACAACAGATCTCACTTTTGAGAGGTTTCGTCTTTTGCAAAACCTCAGATTTATATGAAACGGAAGAGTGATGTGATGCATGTTTTTTACCTGAGTTGTGAAAGTAAACAGTAACAAACAAAGCCAGAATTGGATCCTTAAGGCACTGAAAGTCAAAGCCAGACAGACTGATGACTCTGACACTGCCCCTCCCCTCACCTGGCTGGCACACAAACGCTCTCGCCATTGGTTTAGAAAGCAAGATGATAAATATTTTTTAAAATGGGCCCACAGTCTAATGAATAAAACAGGTATCAAATCGAAAACCTCCTAATTGGAAGATTACGTTTTTAGTTATAACCCCAAAATGGCTTTCACAAATTATCAAAGCAACTCAAATCTGCACAATCTTAATTTAAAGCAACATAATTTGAGACTGCGAGGAACCTAATTGCCAGCTAAGCAACTGTTTCCAAGCGTAATTGGCTTCCCACAACCCTGCACACGATCCTGCACACACATGCTTAAACCACCTGACGTGGAAGGCATCTGGACTGAGCCCAGCACCGCCAAAAGAATCTTTGGAAAAGTGCAACAAAAAGAATGAGCTCTCGCACAGAATTTTCTACGCATTGGCTCACAGCAATTTCGTTTTCCAGAATGCTCCCCTGAAATGTCAAGAAGGAAATTAGTGCTATTCACTGCACAAGCATTTTTTTTTCCTTATAATTAATTTTCACACTTCTGAAAAATTCTCAACAACCTACAGCAGAACAGTGGGATGTAGACCACAATGCATACCAATAAAGACAAATGCATAGGTGTCTGTCATTAGTGGAATTGTGCCCCCCCCCCCAAAAAAAATACGTATGTTGAAGATACAACCCCAAGTCCTTTCCAAATGTGATCTTATTTGGACACAGGTTTCTTGCAGATGAAATGAGTTAAGTCAGGGTGCAATCAGACCAGAAGAGGCTGGGTCCCCAAGCCAACGTGAATGTTGTTCTTATATGAAAGAGGAAATTGGGATACCCAAACACACATGGAGAAAAACACATGAAGATGAAGGATCAGATCAGAGTAATGTTTCTACAAACCAAGAAACACCAAAGACTGTCAGAAAAGCAACCGAGGACAGGTGAAAACAAGAGGTTTTCTCTAACAGCCTGTGGAAGGAGCAGCCATGCTATCACCTTGAGCCTGGACTTCTAGTCCCCAGCACTGTGAGCTTTGTATTATGTGAGCTGCTGAGTTTATGGACTTGGTCACGGCAGCCCTGGCAAACTAATACAGTGTACCGACACAACATCGGTTAACTAAAAAGCTTTGCGCACCACTCGGTCCTATTTGTACGTGTAACACAGAGTGAGAGTCACCTACCTGTGAATAAACCTTAGTTATTCCTAACTCCTTGGATGTTTGATTTGCAATAGTTGTGGGTGTATGAGGTTAATCACAGGACTGGGGAAATTCTGACTCACAATCCCAAAGGCTAAAGTTCCAAATTTTGTCACGCAGGCCTGAATTCACTTCAGCTCCGGGAAACCTCAAATCCCAAAGAGAACGCAATCTGGTTTTCCCTCTTTCCCTTCCAGTACAGACACAGGTATAATTTAATAATAGTACCCTGCTTCCCAAGTGCAATTAAAAATGGCCTTCATTACTCCTCTGAATGAGTGTGTTTTATAATGCTGCAATCTATGGTCCAATAAAAAAGCAACTACTGCACCTATCATGGCAAAGCTGTAAAAAGTGATCAATGTGCTTTTGGTAGCTCCAAAGGCAGAGGGAGGGGGAAAAAAAAAAAAAACTTAAAGAAACAGCCACACAAAATAACTTGGTATAATGTGAACGCTTTCAAAATTCAGGGTCTCATTTCTGAAACCTTAAATTCCCTTAACTTTAACTGATTCCTTTCCCCTTTCACTTAGGAAGTAGCAAAGTGTGGCGGTACAGAAACAGAAAAAGTGGGAATAAGAGAAACAGATTCAAACTTCTAGACAAAGCACATACATCTCTAAGTAGTCCTCTGAACTGCTACTCAACAAGTGTGTGAATAGAAAGAAAGAGAGAGACTGTATTACAAATGCCAGTCAGAACAGGAATAATTGCTAATGTGAGTAACCAGCATTAAACTGTTAGCAGAACCCCACGATACTGGAGGTTTCGGGTTCTACTGCAGGGAAGATCATTACCTGTGACTATCCTCCATAGATCGTCTGGGTCCGGAAAAGAAATCCTTACATCGTCTCAGGGTCCTTAGTATCTTTCTTTTTACATCATCCCCAACAATCCTAACATGGTAATCTAAACAGAATAAAGTGTTCTGTGTGCCGCCACATACTGTTAACACACTTAATATGTATTAAAGATTGTCAGCATTTTTTTTTTTTTGGAGTACAGGGAACTTCACTGATGTTACATGACAAGGTGGGGCTCCCTAGGCCCCTCTCGTTCTTCAGGAGGTCTGGTGTGGAAACTGCCAAGGGGAGTCCCCCTTAGGGACTGAGTAGGCAGGGGCACCCCAGCAGCTGAGGGCCTCTCTTCCTCTCGTGCTCCGGCTGGGGCTGTTGGTCCAGGGACTCTTACTCCTTGGAGGCCATGTGGGCCATAAGATCCACTACCCTGTTGCTGTAGCCAAATTCATAGTCAAACCAGGTGATGAGTTTGACAAAGTGGTCGCTGAGGGCAATGCTAGCCCCAGCATGAAAGGTAGAAGAGTGGATATCACTGTTGAAGTTGGAAGAGACGACCTGGTGCTCGGTGCAGCTCAGATGCCCTTGAGGGGGCCCTCTGATGCCTGCTTCACCACCTTAATATCATCGTATTTGGCAGCCTTTTCCAGATGGCAGGTCAGGTCCATGACTGACATGTTGGCAGTGGGGACACGGAAGGCCATGCCAGTGAGCTTCCCATTCAGCTCAGGCATGACCTTGCTCCCGGCCTTGGCTGTACCAATCAAGGAAGGGGTGACATTCTGGAAAGCCCTGCGGCCACCAAGCCACAACTTCCCAGAGGGGCCATCCACAGTCTTGTGGGTGGCAGTGACAGCATGGACTGTGGTCATGAGTCCATGATGCCAAAGCTGTCATGGGTGACCTTGGCCAGTGGTGGTACAGGAGGACTGCTGACAATGGTGAGGTTGTTTTAGCCCTTCTTGTGATATGAAACCTATCTGAAACATGGGGCATCAGCAGAAGGGCAGAGATGATGACCCTGTTGGCATCCCCCTGTAGATGAGCCCCAGCCTTTTCCACGGTGGTGAAGAAGCCAGTGGACTCTACAACGTAGTCAGCACCTGCCTCACCCCATTTGATTTTGGTGGGATCTTGCCACTGGAAGATGGTTACGGCATTTCCATTGATGACAAGCTTCCTGTTCTCAGCCTTGACTGTGCCATGGGTGGAATCATACTGGAGCATGGACACCATGTAGTTGAGGCCAGTGAAGGGGTCACTGATGGTGTCAACACTTTGCCAGAGTTAAAAGCAGCTTTGGTGACTAGGCACCCAATACGACCAAAGCCGTTTATTCCAACCTTCACTTTCACCACGGTGCCTCGGCTGTCTGTCGAACCAGAGGTCCAGAGAGCCTTTTTTTTTTTTTAAAGACTGAGTCCAGCTTTGTTGTCCAAGCTAGAGTGCAGGAGCATCATCACAGCTCACTGCAACCTCAAATTCCTGGCCTCCTACTGTAGCCTCCAAGTGGGTGGGACTACAGGTGTGCATGGCCGTGCCCAGCTAATTTTTCTATTTTCTGTAGAGAAAGTCAGTCTTCACTTCTCTTCCACCTTTATGGGCATTCATTATTTTAGTTCTCTTCCAATAGCTTCAGAAGCAAAACTTGCTTTATTTTCGTAGCAGAAGAGAACCTAAAATCTGAGTTTGGGGCTTTTAGTAATCCTTATAAAAATGCTTATCTGGAGAGGATTTTAATAAATCTTTGCTTGGAAGTTATCAGAGGATGCAACCAATCCATCTGGTCTTAGTTCCTACAGCCACATAAAATGGAAACAGTTCACTCTAACACCATTAGGGGTTCTAGTTACAAATTTCCCCCTTTGCTAGAATTAGAAGGAACTTCCATGGTCTTTTCTCTCCATACCTTTGCTTTCAGCTTCCACACTACATTTCTACCTAGTCCTCGTTACTGATTTTTGTGTCCAACACAGGTGGTTTTTAAAGCATTGAGTCAACTCAGAACTATTTTAATTGTTATCTAAAACACATTACAGATGCTATGATAATCCTCTATAAAGCGACACTTGGTGCCTTATCTGATCAAAGACACAAATACAGAGCTTTTTCAAATACTCAGGTACATCCCATTAGACAAAGGGACCAGTACAGCTAATTCTTGCTGTCATCGTTTTCTTTAATTAAAACGCAGAATGTGCCCTTCAGCATTAAGCACGCTGAGGTTATTTCAGGACTGTGCCTGATGGCATAGTATTATGTTATGGGTTAGCACGGCTGATGGAGGAGAGTCCTGGATTTGCGAGTCACAGTCTCTGTGTTCTCCAGCCTTCAGTTTGCTTTATCAGTGACCTTCCAACAAGTCACTCAGCCTCCCTCGACCATTGCTTCTTTGCCTATAAAACCAGAATGATAACACCCACCCACCTTCTGACTTCGTGAGGCAGTTGCACAGATCAGATACAATACAAATATCAAAAGTACTTTGCAAATTGGTCAGCACCACACAAAATGATCACCGAGCCCTGCGGGAAAGATGGAGTTAAACCAAATCTACATTCTTTAATGTAGCTTAACTTTGCGATGATAAACTGCTGTACATTTTACAGCTACCAGTGTATACTGTAGGTTAGAATAATATTTACGAGTTCATTTCAAAGCTTTCTAATTTCAGTTAGAGTCAGTGGAAAGCTTACACATTAAAATTTCTCAATAAATCATTTATTGTGCAAATATGAAGCCTTATTTAAAAAAATTCAAAAAGAGGGAGGCTTTAATTGGTAGGGACTGCCTAACTACACACTTTGGGTTGCTTCTGGGAACGTATTTTTCATTTGGCAGGCAGCTGATAATATATTTCAAAGGTTTCCTTCAGACCACTAACATATTAGGTCTTACCAGGTGTCTCTCCCTGAAGTCTTATAAAACTCCCTCCAACTTGAAAATCTTCTCTGAGTTAACTCATTTGCTAGCTAGGTGTTAAGATAGATGTCTTTAATCTCTCTTTTGGGTTAAACATTCAGCTAATAATTGTCAGGAAGGTTTTGACATTAAAAATTTATGACTCAAATAAAACTTCTCTGCAGAAGTCCAAGGCCTGAGATATAAGCACCATAAAAAGGGACGCGTCTGGAAGATGGCCAATTTTAAAAACATAAAAATTGTCACCCTGGGTCAGACGAGAAGTCCAGCTCCCACCAGACTTTACGTCTGACAGTGGCATCAAAACATATCCTGTACAACAGAATTGTTCCTGTGTGATGGTACCCCAAAGGTCAGGGACTATATCTTACCTTGAGAAGTCATCCTTGAGGTTTGCCTAAATGTGTCTTGAACACAATGCCCTGGCATACAGACTGCACAGGTGCTTGGGAAAACAAGCTCTATTTGCTTGTTATCCTCTGGGCAAAGACATTCTATTTCCCTTTATTTGAAAAAACTGCCTCCTTTTAGTTTAAAGAGGTGCCCTTTTGTCACAGCATTCTGGGAGCTGGCGAGCATGCCCAGATTCCACCTGACTCTATCCTACAGATCTCCCTTCAGTGTTCAACTCTGGAGTCCTAACCTTTCTGCTCGTTACTTTAGCCAAATCTGCACCATCCTCTTGATCATTTCAGTTGTCTTAATAATGTATTTTAGTGAAAGTACAGAGAGAGCAAGAGAGCCAGGTCATACATATGGATTTTCCACCTGAAATAAAATAGAAAGTTGGCCGGAAACCAAGAATTTCAGTAAGCCTTTGGACTCATAAAATTCCAGGTGAAACTTCAGTCACAGCTTTAATATTAAGTACAAATTATGTTACCTACGAGCAATAACCCATTTGGTTATTGCTGAAGTTGAAAGAAGAAAGACTCACACACTAGAAGGGGATACCTAAAGAAGAATACAGTTTTAATCCCTCACAGTGTTATCTATGGACTCCCCAGGTTAAGCCAAGAATGTCCCTAATTGTTGCTCATTACTTCAATAATTTCAAAATTTATTACTTGGGGGCTGCGACTGGGCAGATGAAGAGAAACAACCAATTACTTTTCATGACAAAGAGAAAACATGTCCTGTCACTTATGGAGGTATTGCCTTGGGAAGGCAAGAGGATCAAATATTTTGAACTCTCCAATATTCACAGCATAAAGCTAGGAATCCAGGGCATATTTTGAGATGTGATAACTTTACCAAAAGGCAAACGAATGAAAGGTAGGAAATAGGACAGGTGGTTAGAGGACTGAAGTCTATGGCTTCCGTCTGGTCCCATAACCTAAGTCATAAACTACACTAAATATTCAGGCAATGTCTCATTATTCCTTGGGAAATAACCAACTGTTATGTAAGTATTCAAAGTACGATTTTATAAATGGCCAAAATAGTTGTATTCCTTAAGATGAATTAGGATAAAGTTTACATTTGTATTATTTAAGGAAAAAGGAAGAGCTATAAGAATAAGGTAAACAGAGAGATCATTTACTTAAGAGAGACTAAGCTGTTTGGGAACATTTCAAATACAATGACATTACCAGTACATAAACAATGGGCTAATTATAAATAACTCAAGAACTTTCATTAAGAAGGAAGTTTCTGACCATTGGCAATTAAGTATGGTGTCACCATCTTCAAGGCAATGGGTCACAGCCACAAATCCTCCTTCCCTGGCTTTGACTCAAAAGAAACCGGTCAGCAGAAGAGGAACTTCAAAACAGGAATAGCTGGACTCCCTGAGCCTTGTTAGGTGCAGGAACTAGACCAAGGGAAATGGAAACTGACTCCCAGGCTACGGGGAAAATGTGAACACAAACTAAAGTCTCAGCCTTCAGACATGAAGGAGGACCATGTCCAGATGCAGAGCTGCACCCAGAAGTTAATCTTTCTGCCCTTGCTCCAAACTCAACGCTTGCTTGCTTTTTTGGAGGCAGAAATTAACACCGAAGAGGAAAAATGAAATAACTAAAGAGGGATAGAGTGATGGTAAATGTAAAAGAGACAGCGGCTGTGGCGGCAAGTAATACACACCTCCGGCAGCTTGTGAGGAGCAAGACGTGAGCCCACAAACGGAGCTGCTCATTAATGATAATGTCAGATCCAGAATTAGCCGTGCCATTTCTTCCTTTCCTCCTGCATATTGGTTCACTCACACATTTCAGCTCCACGCTGAATATTAAGCTCCCACCTTGTGCCAGATGCTGGGAACAGAAAGATGTCAGACCCTGGTCTTGCCTTCAGCAGGCTCTAAGTCTAGAGTGACAGTGGCTTATCTTCCTCGTCCTCTTCTCTCCAATCCATCCCTTCTTACCTTTCAGATGCCCCCAAAGACAATGTAGGAAAAAATGTCAATATAAAAGCAAAGGGTAGTTATGTTTCAAAAAATAAACCATAGTAGAAATAAAAGCAATCAAGACAGGGGAGAAAATGTAAACACTATAAGCTAATGCCCCATATAACTGCCAAAATTTTTCTTGACCCTGCTCTACGGTCAGCCTTTATAGGATAGCTGATGTTTTAGAATTAGTTAGAAATGACAAAAAGAAAATGCCTAGGGTCTATAGATTCAAAAAATGTGTTCACTCAACTATGATCCTATTATATTCCAGGCAATGCACAGACTCTAGGGATAAAATGGCTTTTTAAAAACAAACAAAAAAAAAAAGCAAAGTTTCTGTCTTCATGAAACTTGCAGTTTAGTAGAGAGAGAAACACGCAATTTAAATAATCACATAAACAGAGACGTTACAAACGGTGCTACAAGCTATAAATGAACAGTCCAGGAAACTGCAGCTATAGCAGGGCGACTGACGAGTATACGGAACCAGGGGAAGTGACCGGGTGAGGAAGTAACAGAAGTGCAGGGAGTGATGGTGGAGGACTGAGAAAAAAGGGAAGATTGGTGCTGGCAGTGGCTGGAGAGATGAGGAAATCAGATCTCAGGAGGCGCGATCCTTGCAGGGTGTGACAAGGAGGCCATCTCTCGTCTAGCACCGGGAGGGAGATATAGATATGAACGTGCTTTCACCACCAGAGTGAAAGTCCAGAATGATGAGCTCAAACTGCACTTGACGTCCATGCGCGTGTTTGTGTACGTACATCCACATATGTGTACGTGTGCGAGTGGTGAGTGAATCCTTATCTATGCACAAAAACACCTTAAGAAAGATACAGAAGAAACCAAGAAACCACAGGCTAGGAGAAAAGAGACTCCATCCTTACTGCACTGGGGACAGTGGGGACGGAAAGGAGCTGTGGCTGTAAGTTCTTTCTAAACTCACTAGAAAGGCACACAGGGCTGAGGTGGGCACAAAGCAGAAACGAAACTCCACCTGTGAAGAGACCAGACCTAAGCATTCACGGCCGGTGTTTATACTATTAACAGGGAGGAGAACTCCAAAGCGTGGGAGCTGATTTCTAGGTTTTGAAAGCAGCCAGAGACCTGGAGAGCCAACATTCTAGACAAAGAAAGAATGTTGGCTGGTGGAATGCAAACAAAAACAGAACAAACCCCACAGAGCAGTGGCGGTGTCTGTTCATGCCCCACTGGATGGACCTTGAAAGACTGCAGGAGGGAAAGCTTAGCCTTTTTTCCAAAGTGCTAGTTTCAAAAGCTTTTACCAGATGGTCCAGAAAAGGGCCAAACAAGCAAACTCCCAGCCCGGGTAAATGCAGGCGCCGGACGGTAAGAGGAGAGAGAGGAGAGGGATTTGCTGGCTCAGCAAGTCTCGGGGTGGCTAAGATGATGGGGCTTGGGAACCTCAGGCAAAGGAGGAAAGCAGTGTGGTGAAGGAGCCTTGGAGTTTTTTTCCCTGTCTTTCTTTTTCCCCCATCATTTTTTTCCCAGAAATACCACTTCAATCAAAGTTTTGACAATTATGAAACATGTCAGCTGATAGTGAGAATTCATCAAATGTGCCATAAATGACAAGGAATGAGAACCCGAATCCTGAAATTGGATGGGCTTCAAAAGTCGCTGACAATCACTGCTATAAATCATCCGGGCACATCAATCTCGGGTTGGAGGAGGCTTTGCAAATGGTGAAAAATGCCAGACAAAGCTCCGTGCGGAAAAGGAGCACCAGACTCCCCACAGGAAAGAGGGGCGCTGGATGGTCAGGGCCGGTTCTGGAGCTGACAGAGCTTGGTGGCCAGTTATACAGGGGGAAGAGATACCACCCGACACCACCACCAGCGGGGAAACACACAGAAAGAGACACCTGTACAGAAAGAGACACAGGGGCCAACGGCAAAACCCACGGTCTTCTTGGGAATGACCAGACCCAGCTGAGAAAACTCCAGTCATCTGGCTCACAAGGCACACTGCCCTGTCCACAATGACTTCAGTAGCGGCCATAGTGAAGACCATGGGAAAAAACCAGCCAAGCCACAGTATTTATTTCCTTAGATTCCCAAGATGAAATTCTCAAGTTATTGTTCTTATCTACTGAAGAAGAGCTTGTGGCTATTTCTTGATAAACAGGTAACAATCTCTAGGCTCTATTCCCTTTCAATTCCTCTTTTTTTCTTAGTCCTTTTAATGCCTTTAAACATAACAAACCTGCCTCTTAGGTACAGGTTTTTAATAAAAACTGTTAAATTTTCTTTCTGTGTTTTTTTTTTTTGGCTGGGGCTGGGTTTGAACTCGCCACCTCTGGTATATGGGGCCAGCACCCTACTCCTTTGAGCCACAGGTGCTGCCCCAAAACTGTTAAATTTTCAAAAAGACAAAACAAACCTTGGAGATTGTTCCCTGAGACAGCAATTAATCGATACAGTCATCATCATCATCATCATCTTTCAGACTTCGATGCACATTAAGTCACTGGGGAAAAAAAATTCACTTGAAGAGTACCAGTAAGTTGATTTTCATTTGATTTCCAGCTCTGCCACAAATACCGTTATCACTGGAGCAAGCTACTTAATTGTTTATTGGTTCTTTCATCTTCTGGAAAAAAACAACCATAGTATTAACTGATTCGCTGGATTGCTTGGGCCATGTCTAGCACCTGCTCCAATCTACTAGCCACACATTCTGGACAGTGCTTTTTCCACGCCTAGCACAGTTCATTTGAAAACAGAAATCAGGCCCTTCTCAGGCATCAGGTTGTCCAAGGTAATGACCCAGCATGCAGCCAGAGAAATCTGGATTACCAAAAGAGGTGCTTCTAGCCTGGCACAGTGGTACACACCTGCACTGTAGTCCCAGCTACTCTGGAGGCTGAGATAAGAGGATCTCTTAAGCCCAGGAGTTTGAGTCCAGCCTGGGCAACAAAGCAAGATCTCATTTCAAAAAAGTAAATAAAATAAAAGGTACCTCAATTGGCTCTAGAGAATACATCATAAACTGACTTTCTAATGATAATTTTCTTAAAGGAGAAACTGACACTGCAATACTACTCAGGGTTGGTGTTTTGAAAGAATATCAAATACAAAGAAGAGTTTTATAAAGATGACCCAGGTCTATCTGTATCATTAGAAAATTAAGAAAGGGAAGATATTCAGGTTCCTATTTAGAGAAGGGTTCTCTCAAGTTTACAAAGCAATTTCACACACACACACACACACACACACCCCTCATGTAACACTCCTGAAAACTTTATAGGAATAACTACATTCTACAAATGTGGAGAAACCAAGGCTCAACAGATGAAGCAGGTCTGGTTCCAGGGTGTTCCCCTAAAGAGCAGATCTAGACCCAAGCTCAAGTCTTTGGACTATTTTCATCCGTTTCTCTCTCCACAAATGCTTGCCCTGAATATCAACTTACATAAAATGTGGATCCCAAAGGCAAGGAGATTCCTTTTGGACCACACGAGGCTCATCCTGGCCTGCCACTTTCTCAGAGGCACTTGCCATGGCACTGAGCTCTTTGCCTGGAGACACCGTCTGCCCCATCATCACAGCCCATGCCCCCCATTAATACACAGTCATCCAAATAATCAATCCCAAATCAGTCTTATTTGGTTCCCCCTCAAAAAGAATTTCTGAGTTCGTTATCAGTACTTGAATTAATTCCCACCAATTTAAACATCACCAGACAACTGGCAAAATAGCAAGGACTGAATATGCAGCTGCTCCCAGCTCCCTTCCTGGTTGTCTTGGGAATTATTACCTTTTATTAGTGCAATCTCAGAGTTTACACTTATCAACAATATGCAATTACCCTCAGATATTAGCCATGCTGCTTGATGCTTGAGCTTACTCTCCCATTAATAGAAATGCTGCGGTTTCTAAATGAATCACCATGGGAATTAATGGTTGCCAAAATCAGTTTTTACCTACAAGTTAAAGTTTTACAAATAATTATGCAGCTGTAATAGAAGAATAGGAGAGAGGGTAGTAGTCCCATTCCCCCAAGGTCCATGTGGAGAGGAGAATAGCTAAAGCAATGAAACCTACAACACTGGACAGATGGTGGCGGCGTCAAGGCTTGGACCTTTGCAGCAGGTAATGTCTTCCAAGAGCTACCAATACTCTACTAGTGGCCCAGGGTCATGTCAGAGAAAGGGCAAGGACACATCTGGCCTCTAGGAAAAATAAATTCTTTACAAAAACATACTCCCAGGTTAATTGAGGGAGCAACAGATACCTCCAGAAAACTGATGTCATGGGAGAATTCTCAGTGGAAAAGCTGATGTGCTCCACTCACCAGATGCTGTGCTTTTTACAGAGTATAGGAATCTGCCTGCTCTATTTAGGTGGGTGTCTGAGAACCCAGTGTTTTCTAATTCTTCCAAACGAAATAAAGGCTCTGTTTATGTGACTAGGTGGTAGATGAATCAACTACAAGAAGAAAAAATGAAAATGAAAAAAAAAATTGAAAAATAAAAATTTTATGTATGTATAGTATAAAAAACATAAAGAAATGTGTAATAATATAAGATGCACTAACCATAAATATATATCCATATACATTATAAATCAATTTATATTATTCCCAGGTAGGATAGACCATATACGAGGCAATCTACAAAAGACCATGTGCACCCAGTTTAGGAGTTTACAATAAAAAACTTTCACAGAGTTAACATTGGCAGATTTGAAATTTAAGAATACACATATAAAAACTAGAGATTACAAGTAATCCTCTTTTAAAGGCTAGGACTTAGATAATATGTGATCTTAAATGTGGAATCAGGGAGAACTGGCTTTTACAAGTGGGCTGCAAGACCACCACAAAGTAACTATTAGTAACTTCTCCAAGAGTCAATTTCTCCATCTCATGAGTGAGGATCTATCTAGTGCGAAACTCCTGTGTTGCTATGTGGCACCAAGTAAATGCTTAATAAACCTTAGTGATTATTCGTCTGCATGTGAATCTGGCTTATGACCACCTGAATGTCATAAGCCAAACAGCCAATAGTAGGGTTCCGAAAGCAAGTCAGTGCCCAACCAGAGTCAACCTCTTCCCACCGGCTTCCTTTGCTCTTTCCAATTTGCTACTGACAAGCACCAGCTTCATCTGCAAACGAGAGCTCTCAGAGTTGAGGTGACTTTTTTTTTTTTTTTTGAGACGGAGCCTCAAGCCATCCCCCTGGGTAGAGTGCTATGGCATCACAGCTCACAGCAACCTCCAACTCCTGGGCTCAAGCGAGTCTCCTGCCTCTGCCTCCCAAGTAGCTGGGACCACAGGCCTGGCCATTTTTTTGGTTGCAGCCATCATTGTTGTTTGTCGGGCCTGGGCTGGGGATTCGAACCCACCACCCTAGGTGTACGTGGCTGGCGCCCTAGCCGATTGAGCCGAGCTGAGTTGAGGTGACTTAATGGCATATTCCTTACTGATTGTGAACACAAATATTTTCCCACAAGTGTTTGCTTTCCCCAAGGTTAAATTACAAGTTCACCCAAAGTTTCACTCTTAAAACACATGATTTGAACTTCCCTCAACAGCTTTATGCCCCATGCAAGCTGGGTGGCCCAAATTCTGCACACTGCCAAAACTTTAGAATGATATTTATCCAGAAAATTCCCAGGGATATTTCCTCATGAACGTTGCAAAAGTATTTAGCTGTCAATCTGATAATAATTAGATTTAAAACCACCCTTTTGTCTCTGAGACTCTTCAAACATCTCCCTCCTTCCAATAAAATAACCACAGACTGGTTGAGACTGGTGATTTGATGAGATGGATTTTCTTCTAAACTGTATTTTCCCATGCTTTAAAAAAATAAATAAATAAGCTAAGGATATAAAAGCCAACCTGGGCGAGGCACACCCAAGATGCTGACACAAGAGAAAAGGGAAAAGAAACCCTGGAGTGACAAATAAATGATAGGATTCTGGAAAGAAAAGCGTGTGTACCACATAAACAATAATTAAACCACCTAAGAGCATGGATTCTCTTATCAGGAATATCCTCACCTAGATTCCAGGTCTATAGTTTAGAAAAAGAAATTAGAGGGTTCTTTAGGTTTGGGCTTCTGTTTCTAGAAAGTGTAAATCTTCTCTCCTCCTCTTTCCCTCCCAAAGGAAAAAGGAGGGGCAATAAAAACAGTGAAGAAGGAAAAAAGGATCCCTGAGTCCCCTCCACTCAGGGGGTTTTAAATCTCCTGAAGGGTGATCAGACCTCCTTTCCCCCTTCTGAATATGCACACAGAAAGGAGGATGGATTTCTCCTGGTTCTGCGCCCTCGAATGGTGCAGGGGGCACAAAGGCAGTCGCGATGTGAATGAATGAAGCAGAGCCCATGTGTGAGCAGCTGAAGTCTGAGATGGGAGTCAGCCAGAACTGGCACTCTCAGTCCGAATGCACGGTGCAGGTGGGGGCAACACCCTCGGCTGCTACTATCTCCCTGCAGCTCACTGTCATCAAGTAAGAATCTGGGCTGGAGTTGCCATAACTTCTAATTTTTCATTCAATAAAAAAAAACACTAATTATTTTTCCATGGCAAAAATGTCAGTTAAAATTGGGAATTAGCTTAAAATTAAAAGGCTTCTGAGTCAATGGAGGCCCTTGGTAACTCCTGAAGCAGAACCTCTGTATGTTGACCAAGGGACCGTAACACACTGGTCAACATACAGAGGAGGTCAACATAAGGAACTAGGGCCTGCTATACTGACATGTACATGTGGTGCACGTCTGGACTCTGAAAATTAGGCCGTGTTAAGGAGGTGGTCAGTGTCGGGAGTTGGCCATTGTAGGAAGGTGGTCAGTGCAGGGTGGTGGCTGGTGTCGGGAGGCAGCCAGTGTCAGGAGGCGACCAATGTCAGGAGGCGGCCAGTGTAGGGAAGTGGCCAGTGTCGGGAGGCATCCCGTGTAGGGAGGCGGTCAGTGTCGGGAGGTGGCCAGTGTCAGGAGGTGGCCAGCTACTATACTACTCCATATTGTCTACTTCCCTTTGAAGATGCTCATCCCTGTCCAAACTCCTCTATATAAAAGGGTTTACTTTTCATTCTCCTCCATATCTGACCCTCAAAGAGTCAAGTAAGAGTCTATCTCACCTGAGATTAAATTTTAACCTGACCTTTGACACTTCCCTATAATTCAGTGATGCCCTGAAATGACTTGTTAAATTTTCTGGAATTTTACAAGCTGCTGTCATATTGGTAGCTTTAAACTGGCTATGGGAGGGTATTTATATCACAGAAATTGGCAACACTACAAATCAAAGGTACTCCCCAACCCCGACACCAATTGTTAGCATTTACCAGAACACCACGGGATGGGATGTGTTGAGATGCCACAGCCTCTAAGTGACAGGCTGAGCAACTAGACTTAAAATAAAAGCACCAAGCTAAATGCGATATCTGTATTAAATTAAATACATAGTCAGGTTTCCTTTAATGCAGTTATCCTCAATATGTTGTCCTCAAACCCACAAGGGCAGTAGCCAATTCCTGGGAACTTGTTAGAAATGCAAATTCTCAGACCCCACTCTAGACCCAGTGAATCAGAAACGTTGGAGCGAGGCCCAGCAATCTGGGCTGTACAAAGCCCTCCAACAGATCCTGATGCACACCAGCATGTGAGTGCTTTCGGACAATAAAGATGTGTTTCAAGGTCTATGCTAATTTTCGTGACTCTCTAATAATCGAGTGTCTTTAAAATCCCATCACAGCTTCACAGTGGTGTCTCTATCACAGACGGTAAGAATTTAACTTTTAAACTACACTGAAATTTTATCCCTAGGTATATAATTTTAATTAACAGATAATCAGGCATCAGGTATAAAACTTGCTCTCAAGGAAAAATTCTATGTACACTTCTTCCCACTTCAACCTCTTATGAAATGTTATCACTTAGAAAAATGTGGCATAATTTCAGTTTCCAGTTTATTACAATAAAGACCGAGGATGAGGCTGCTGCCTGGCTGCCTGTCAAGAGCTCTTCCCAAGCTTAAGTGATTTCAGGTATTTATGCCCCTTGCAATTTGCCAAACACCTGCCTTCTGCAGGTTCTTCTCTCAGGTCAGTCTACAGATATTGAAAGCCTGTCTGACTCCTGCAGCATTTGATGTTGAGACCCTGGCATTCAGAAGGTCTGTCCTAATCCTTTTGTTGTTTGTGAATTCAGGATTTTACTTCTTTTTGCGTGGTCTGGCGCTCAGAGCCTTTTCTAACATAAACACATGCTAATATGGTATTGGTAATGATATCGGGTGGCATGTATCAATGTTCTTTGTGTCAAGAACATTACTAAAATGCACACACTGCATTCAGACGAAACCTATTGCGTCTGCTGCTAAGTACTCAGTTTCTCATTTACTAAAAAAAAAGTTTGTATATGGCTGTCTTTTAAGTTAATGCCAGTTTCTAGGATTCTACATGCCATGAGGTATTAGCAAAATCCATAAGCAAAGGACAGGGAGGTGCTGAGTACACGATCACTGTGAAATTTTAACAACTGTTAGAAAACGGTGCTGGAGAGAAACTGAAGATTAATTGGAAATAGGAGGCAAACTAAGAATAAAAATAATACAAACAATAAAGCAAGAGCAGGAGAAAGCTAAATCCAGGTAAGATTTATTAAGTATCCACTGAAAACGAGCTTCAGATTATTCAGAGGGTAGCATATTATATCCCAATATATTCAGCTCCTCTTCTAACCACTGCATGTTTAAAGAGGCAATTTCTCATGCACTCTGTTAACTCTTGATACAGTTTCTGGAAGTGGCCTAGTTTAATTTCAAATCCCATTGGAATTTTGCCTTAGGTGATTCTGAGACAATCCCAGAAAGGTACCATCATTTTTTTTCTTTAAAGGAAGCTCTGTATCCGGGACGTGTTTGCTTGGTCACCAGCACCACAAGCACCATGCCATTTCAACACTACCCTAGGGTTTCCTTAAGATGGTACTTCCAGACCGTGCAGAGGAGGGGGGTCCCTATCACCTTCGCAAAAAGAAAACTGACAAAGGCCAATAACATCTCTTTGACTTCTGGAATGTGGGCTGCTTGTTTGAAGCTACTTTTTAGGGCCAGAAACCACAGCAGCCCTGTGATCACAGAAAAGCACAGTGGTGTGGAGCTGGCACACACGTTGATGTGACAGTGCCTCTCACTCCCACACCTGACAGCTTCTCAGAATGGAGCAGCACAGGACTCAAGGCTCACTCCACGGGGAAATTCAAGATGATCTGCAATTCCAAAAGGGGACTATGGCCCGGGACCTCTCTGACTCTATCTTCTGAAGCCAGCGGAGGTAGGAGAAATAACTCCACCAAAGGCCAAAGCATGGCACCCAGGAGGTTCCTATTTGCACACAGGGGCTAAATTTGTCACTGGGAGAACAAGGATTCAGTTACCACCAGAAAAGCAGATTTAGAAACCAATCCCCATAGCTATAAGCAGCAAAAGGTGAGTTTTTAGTTAAAAAGTTGAGTGAAAAATTATAAACTGTTTCATATGCACTGGAAAATATGGTTTCTGACAACACATTAAGTATGATGTTCAAGTGTTATGTGCTTTTGGAAAGGAGAGAGAGAACAGAGGAGGAACGGGCATTTTTTGAATACCAACCCCTGGCAGGTTAGAACTGTTCTTTTCAGCATTTCATCCATAGTGTAACTTAATCCCCAAGCTATCCTGCACAGTCTGTGTTGTTCTCCTCACTGGCAAACATGAAGCTTGAAACTCAGAGGTGCTGAGTCACCCCTGGGAGCAGGTGAGTGTCCAAGCTGGGATTCAAACCCCAGGTGTAAAGCCACCAGAAGTCAATTGGCTTTCTAAAACCACACTATTGGAATCTGCCACAAACCCACACTTGTAACTAACAGTTATTTTAAATCTCAAAAACAAATTTGCCTTTTTTATAAGCTTAACATTCTTAAAGCAGGCTATATCTTTGTCATTTCCTATTACTCTACAATAAAGAGGGGAATAGGGAAAAAATGGGTTTCAAAGATAAAATATCCCCCAAAAGTCAAATGAGCAATTTTAGATATAACTTCTGTAAATTCCATTCAAACACACACAGACCACATCCGATATCAAAATCCCAAACTCTTATCATCAATATCGTTTCCCAGTGGTACATTTTAAAAGGCAGCCTCCCCAGAAACACGATTTCTTTCACCACGTAGCTATGGGAATGGCTACACTTGGCCTCTACATCAAACATTTCTGTAATCTGTAAATATTCTATACTTGGATTTCTTCCAAGTTTAAAAAAAAAGGAGGGGGGTGATATGATGGCTCCTTTAGGAATTGTCTACTTTTCAGTATGAGAATTTAAACTTGATGAGTTCATGAGAACAGACTGTATAACCTCTTTGACCAGCAGAGATAATTCAGTCATTTCCCTTCCACTGCTATACCCCAAGCATGAGCAGCTATCAACGGAAACCCTTAGGCAGCAAGGACTGGTTTTACCGCTGTGTCTCTTGCCTCCCCTTCTCTGTATCTCAGTCTTTTCTCATATCCATTCCTAAATCTCAATTCACTCCTAAATCCCACTTTTAAATTTCCAGCTGCCTAAGAGACATCTTTGCACAGACACTTCAAAGTTAACCTGTCCCCCCACCAGATCCCTACATGCTTAATGATGCCACTATCCAACTTGTTAGCCAAACCCGAAGCCGCGGACCTCTGGAATCCCTCTGCTTCTTTCTCTCCACTATACCCTGATCCTTTATAAGGTCTACACAGCTCTCAGATGCCTCCCCCTTTTCTCACCCCCCATGCCCTTTTCAAAACCCCATTAATCTCTGGGACAGTAAATTGCATGATAATTTATCTCCAAGTTTCACTCCATCTTCCCCACTGCTTTCTGCTTTACATTAGTAATTTCAAGTGAGTTGAGTTATAAACACTTTACAGGAGCAATTTCATTCAGTTGAGCAAAGCAGAACGCTGGGTCATCTATTCTAGTAATGTTTTCATTTTTAATGCAAAATATCACTTCTACAATCACCAATAAAGATAAGACATGTACACATTTAATAAAGTCACAGCCCTGGGTCCACAATGAAGTTGAAACTCTTGGGCCTTGACCAGGAGGCCATGAGTCACTCCCTACCTTCACCCTTTCTCCATCCCCACCATCCACTCCCTCCAGGCATACAGAACGCCTCTGCTTGTTCTTACGTACTTCTGAACCCCTGCGACTTTGCAAACTCTGTTCCCTATTCCTGGACTATCCTTCTGGGTGAGCTTGCCCTTATTATCCCTTTCTTATATTCCCCAAGTCCCAAATTTGCTTTCTCCCAGGAATCACCAAAATCTAGGGACACACATCAAAGCAAATCAATTAAACTCTTTAGGAGAGAAACCGTGGAATCTGAAGTTTGCTCCCCTGGTGACTTTGATACTCAAGCAAAAGTAAGAAAAATGGTCCTCAAAAAAATTCAAGAGAAAATGGGAAAGGAAATTTAAATTCCTAGCCTTGTGTCATTTCAGGTGTCAAATCTTATAACTTCATGATCGACCCGTGGGACTCTCTTCTGAATATTTTACAGAATAACCTGAGTGAAATCCCTGTGTGAAATCAACTAGCACCTGCTTACCCCCGACATTTGTAAGTGTTTGTCATGTGAAGGGCACCGCTGGGGGTGAGCAGGGACAATGACACGCAGATAAACACACAGGACACGGGAGCCCGAACACACCAATGCCTGTCTTCGAGTAGCATACAATTTGCAGGTTCATTAAAGCACTCCCTTCTTAGGACAAACCAGAGAAGAGAAATGAGTAGGGACATGCCTGCCTGGACACAGCGTGCACCTGTATGACTACTGAGTGTGCTCCGGCCAGTTTCACACGTTAGGAAAGATCAAACTCCACTCTCCACTGGAAACCAAAAGACTCAAAAGCTATCGTCTTTCCTACGACTAACGTGCTAAATAGTTCTGGATGAGTTTCCGGTCTTTCGATTTTCCTCCTTTGAAATAATTCTGTATAGATCGCTCTTTGTATCAGGAAGAGATTTAAAAAGAAGTAAAAATAAGTCAGAAAGGAAGAATTTGAGTTCTGGGTCCTCAAAGTTTTTTGTTTTAAAGAGGGAGGGAATTATACATCCTAGTGATACTTAAAATGTGAAAAAAACAAAAACAGTGAATAACAGCAAGTGATAAAAATAACAACTAACACTACTGCTCCATTTGTTTCCTTAATAAATATCATAGGAATTGAACTGAAGTCACAGGGTGTTTGTGTAGTGTTCCCCTGGGCTGGGGAGGGGGCAGGGTGTCCGAGAGTCCAGCCACTTCTTCAAATTTGACTAAAGTTTTGCATAGCCCCAAGGACTGCTGCTCTGCTAGGTGCCTAATGAACCCTTGCTGTTTCAACTTTAAAAACAGTTTAGATCAGCTGTGTCTCCTAATTCTAAAGTTGTACATATTAAGGAGCCCAGACCACGGCACCTAACCTGACAGCACTTACCGGTTACCAAGTACTCAGCCCCTGTGTTTATTTTGACTTGTTATAACTACTCCACAGGGCAGCTATTACTTCCTGTTGGCTGGGAGAAAATCCAAGGAGCGAAACTGAAATGTGAAATGAATGTTCCTCATGTCGAGCCCTAACTCTTCATTAAATGACATCCCCCAAAATCCCCATACACCTGCCCACTGGCTGCCCCACTGACTTCAGAAAGGCATCTCTGAACAGAGCACGTGCTGAACGTGGGGCTTCCCCGACTCCTGCACCTTCTTTCATGGGGACCATTTGTTTCGGCCTTAGAACTTACTGTGGTCTGAAACAATCCTGTTACACTCTCATGCTAGTGATCTATTTTCTCACACCCAGATGCACCCCAATAATAAGAACGCAGGACTCCTCTGGGCCACAGTTCAGGCCACTGTATCCCACCACCGGGGACTCCCAGGGCAATCTATCCTTGTGGAGAGGAACGAGGAGCCCAATGAGTTTTGTTTCATCATCTCATTCTGAGCAGGTAAGTATATATTTTTAAAAATGTACATAGGCCCTGACAATTTATTTGCTGATTCCATTTTTGACTACAAGGTTAAGCCTGCATTCTGTCCCAACATTAAGAACCAGAATGCACAATGAAAAGACTGTCAACTAGTGATATTAAGTCAAAGTGCCAGAAAAACGAGAATTTTTGAAGAAAATGCTAAAGAATTACTTCACTGTACATATATCCAAGCAGGCACCAATAATTCATGAATTTCTAAGTCCCAGAATTTGAATTTTGCGTGCAGGTGAGGAGGGTGTAAATGCCTTTCCAGTTGAACTGGTGAGGTGGACTCCTGATTGAGTAGGACTAATGGTTTCTTCCAAAAATAAGTAAATAAACAGGCACACAAACAAAACAAAATCACTGAAGTAGGAAGGCAGATAACAGCACTTCTATTAAGTCTGTGTAAGCATTTTCACTTTGAATTATCACTCTGAAGTGTGGCTTCATTTCAAAAATTCTGAGAGCATCATAACCCACAACACATACAGTCCTGCAATGTTAAAATTGCTGTTTAATGAAGAATCTTTCTGCCTCATAAAAATCTCAGATGAGAAGTAGAAAGACCCAATGTTTGACCTCTGGAAGCTGCCTTCTCATTATGGTGAGAAACTCAATTTTGATGTGTTTTTTTAAAAAACATTATTTTTAACAAATTGCACTTATAGTTCAAAAAAAGCCTGCTGGCCTAATTACCAGTTCTCAAGCCACAGAGTCATGCTAATCCCCTGCTGGGACTCCCTCTTCCTACAAATGTCTTTATTCCCCCAAATGGGAATCCCAAGTGTATTTAAAGTGACAGGAGGTTGTAGGGAACTATCTTTACGCAGCTATTTTGGTTACCCTAGGCCTAGGAGATGAGGGTGGGAGGAGAGTAGAGGCCCATTTACTTGGGTTCTTATTTCACTCATCTTTCTCTTCCTGGCCTCTTTCCTTTTGTCTATGTTTTTTACCTTGCTTCCATAAATTGAATAGCAAACCGACAGGGCCACCACGTTCAACTTTAGAAGTTCATTATAAGTTGCCTTTGTGCTTCTTTCCAGAACACCGAGGCGACAACTAGAACAAGTCAGAGAATCATGGTGTCCTTCCAGATAACCACGGTGTCCTTTTCAACCTGTGGGTCATGCCCCGAACGACCCTTTCACAGGGATTACCTAATATCATATATTTACATTATGATTCGTAACAGTAGCAAAAATTACAGTTATGAAGTAACAACAAAACAATTTTATGGTTGAGGGTCACCACAACGTGAGGAACTATATTAAAGGATCGTGACATTGGGAATGGTTAGAACCACTGTTCTAGATCTAAGGACCACAAGACATTGGTAAAACACTTCCTCGAAGCTGTGGTAGTTCCTGTTAAAGCACTTAACCACATTCTGCCCTATTTTCATGAGTTTCATCTCCTCCAGTGGACAATAAGCTCCCTGGAACAAGGAACTTTCTTGCTCTCCCCATACAGACGATGTCTGTGGATGAGATGCACTGTTCTTCTTTAATAAGGGGCAGGAGCCATCGCTCAGGTGAGTTCTATAACCAAGCTACTATGTTTCTAGGGGCAGTCTAGACTCAGGTTCAACCCAAGAGATGGGGTTCATGCTCTAAGCCACAGACTTGACAATCTGTCCGCTTTGGGACCACATGAGTACAGGTGACCCAGTTCTCGTGCACATCCAGCACTGCCAGTAGATGGAATTAGCAGAGGGGCAGGCGCACACCACTGCAAGTGTGTCACGTACAAAGCCACGTTTACATATCTCCTAGTTTATTATAAATGTTTGGTCCACAATAGAGAGTGACCAAAAGTGTCTGTGTAGACCATTCTAAAACTTGAAAAACGGAGTGCTCAAGTCTAAAAAAAAAGTCATTAAAAGGGATTCCTTAAGTCTGAAAGAGACTAGAATTTCCGTCTCCAAATAGGCATCAGGAAGCTGAAATAGTGCAGAGTTAGGAGCCCAGAGTTGTGGCCTCCAACACTCATTCAGGCCCAATATGATTTGCTCAAATTAGTCTGCATGTGACTAATTTGATTCATTCAAATTCAGCCCCTAATATGGGTCAGCACCATTCTAGGCATCAGAGATAGAGCAGCAACTAAAATGACCAAGGTCGCTGCCCTGGAACAAGAGGGGTAGAGAGAATAACCCTATCTTTCTCACAGGGATACTATAAAAAATCCAGTACCAAGAATTACAGGCAAATCCTTTAGTACCTTGCCTGGCATGTGAAGCATGTGCTGCTATTTATTCAATAATAGCTATTACTTAAATAATAATATTTCAGTAGCTAGAGGGAGTATCCTGAATATATTTTTTTTAAAAGACAAAAAGCAGAGGACACACTGTCTAAATATCACCTCTGTCACCAGCTCGCTCACATCTTGTTCTTTGATTCCAGCGTGGCTTTGCCCTGCCCTTCCTCCTGTTAGGCACGCCCTCATCTGTTCTCCTTGCCTGATATAACTGATATACTTCCAACCATCCTTAAAGACCAAGTTCGTACAAACCGTGTCTGAAGCCTTCCTGAACCTCCAGAAGGATAGTTGGTCTCTCCACCAGAACACTCTGCACAGCCCCATCTCCTGGGGTATTCTCACTTGTTTTATGTCCATACATCACTGGACAACCCTGCTCGTATGCCTAACACCAAATTGAGGGCAGCAGGTGTACCTCAAATGTTTCTCTCTCTCTGTTACTAAGAAACAATTGAGCACTAACCCTGTGGCTCGCTCTGTTCTCACTTGCTGGGGATATGGCGAAGAATCCAACATCCCCAAATGCCCGCTCTCTGGAACCTCCATACTAGCGGGGACCTGCTCCTCACCTCTCCTTCCCCACCACTGTGATCCTCACCAGATCAGCCTGACTACCCACAACAAGAATTATGTTTTCATAAATAAATAAATCATCCTCACTTTTCAGTTCTTTGACGTGTGAAGCAAAACCAAATGCCTAAAGCTATTACCATCCATGTGGGCCTTCACCACAAAGGTCTGCCCTTTATGTCACGGACTTGGTAATTTGGTGCCCCTTTTTTAAAAGGAGACACTTTATCCAGCAAAATTCAAGCTTAATGCCTGTGGATATGGACAGAATTCTTTCCTAGGAAAGAGATCTACTCAGTCAAGATAAAATACACCTGGGAGGCCCCATTCAGATTTTTCTCCCTGAAATTTCCCCAGACTAACGCCATCGGATACAACTTCTCTCTCACACTGCATTACCCTGACATCTTCACACAGCCTACCTGGGTCACATGAGCCCTCCCTACTGTAGTGTGCCTGGCTGTTTCACACATACACACAGGGTACCAAAAAATGATACGCCTTTTAAGAAACCAAAAACTGTATTATAATTGTAATACTCAATATATACTGATTAACAAGGCTGAATATACGTTACCTTGAGCACCTCTTGTAATTGCAGAAGTTGGATGTGACTTGAGGATTACACGCTTACTAAGACCCTTTTTTCCCTAACAATGTGCATGCATTCTTTTGCCACCCTCTGGATGTAGCCCTCTTCCGATTCCACTGCAAACTCTTTGATTACTGAAACTTCCCTCTCCAGTTGCAATGCCTCACACAGAGGACGCTCAATAAATGCCCTTACATTTCACTTCTAGGAAAAGCTTTTATTCCTCATACCTCTGTTACTGGAGAGAGGAAAGCCCAAAAGAAGTAACAGTGTAACAAAATTTCCAGGAAGAAGAATCATGGGAAGAATAAACCATGTTGGCCATGTGGCGCTTTCCATGATCTCAATCAACTAGGTCTAGTCTGTTAAAAGTCAAGGTCCACTTTGTTTACATCTGTTAGTTGTATAGGGCTGTGATATTAAATAGCCCTTGAAAAATTTTGCTTCACTGGTCTCTCCTTCTTGCCTACAAATAATCACAACTAAACATCAGGGCGAGTGTAGAATGCCATCCGAAATGGGTTTCTTTCTCAGCTTTTAGCTAACATTTTCTGTACCCTTTACTATGTTCTGGCCACTATAAAAAACTACTCGTGTTAGCTCATTCAATATCAAAATAGCCCCATCAAGCTGATTCTTCTATTGATCCCAGTTACACAGCGGATGGCTGAGCAAACCCCGAGCTGCTGCTCCCATACCCACAGAATAGGAGAGGGGAGAGAAAGCCACAGCCCCAGGGCCAAAGCCCGCCCACTGCATGTTTTTGTAAACAAAGTTGCTTTGGGCCACAGCAAAGCTCACCTGTTTACACACTGTCTACAGTTGCCATCCTGTTACAAGAGCAGAGGTTGTGACAGAGGTAGTATGTGTAAAACCTGAAATATTTACTACCCGGCACTTCATAGAAAAAGTTTGCCAACCCCTGCTCTATGCCATGCAGGCAAAGAGAAAATGGAAGTGGCTGTGACTTTCGAAAAGGCTCAGTCACATCAGACACAAAATACAGCGCTTGTAACAAAAACAAAAGCTTTCCAATGACCCTAAAAATCTAGACGGCAAATAGTCCTCACAAGTCATCTACCTTCTGTTTCTGAATTATAAGTTGAGCCTGGCAAATGTCTCATTACTCTAATTCTCACTTAGAAATAAATATACTCAGGATACTAGAAGTATTTATGGCTCACTTTACTTATTTATTACTGTCTGGTAATAAAGAAATGCCCCATCCAGTCAAACACCAACAGAAGATTTATCGATTTCCTATGCAAAATAGTATACTTAGACCTAAAGAAACCAGAGGAAGAAAGCACAAGTTCAACATAAAGGACAGACGGGATGGCAGTGGTGATATGGACCTTTCTTCATTCATGCACTTAAACCAGCAGACGTCAAATACAGAGAGAGCCCACATTATCCCCAAATGTGCAATCCTGGCAGGTGCATAATCACGTGCAATGTGGCACTACGTTATCTGCAATGAAGTCTGGAACCTAATTCATCATCCTTTTCCCTTTAACAATGAGCCCTGTCCTCCTGTGTCCTCCATCTGTGGGACCCATCCACTGCTGAGCCTGAAGCCACATTCATCCTCTCTCCCCTAACCGCATGTGAGTGATTCATGTCTGAGACCTGGTCCCAAATCCCTAACCAGAGCCGGGGGGAGGAAGGGGGATCCCAATGCCTCCCATTCTAATTCCTGTTGGAGCATCTTCCAGGCTCCCTGATTCCTCATTGGTTATCAAATTAAGGACAGTTCTTCACCTCGTGAACTCCAAGAGCAGGAGAGAACAGTCAGTAACCTCCTATTCATGCTTTCGGACCATCAGTGTGCGTGAGAGCCTGCTGGGGAGCTAAAAGTGACCTACAGAACATGGCAGCTCACAAGAACTGAGCCTTCGCCCTGGCCTGGTGGCTGTGTGCTCTCCAAATAACTGAATCATCATGCCTCCCATCAAAGGACCCGTGCGTCTGCTGTGCCAAAGAGGCCAGAGGCCAGGCGCGTTCAGGAATTGGCCAGGGCTCTGTAAGGAGTAAGTAGCAGGGCAGGAGCTCTCCAAGGCAGTGAACACTGAGGTCAGACTCCACACCACATCCTGTCTATTTCTGCTGCCCCTGAACTCTCGAATACTTTGTATTCCTCCAAAGTGATTAAAAAAAAAAAAAAATTAAACCTAGAATTACATTTATATGGTGCCCTTCCAAAATTGAAAACCCCTGGAGGGCAGTGGTCTCGTTTTATTAATCTGTAAACCTACCAAAATACCCAGCCTGGTACCCAGCTGGAGCCAAATGAAGAACAAAGCCCCAGTCCGTCCTCTGAGAAGTATAATGGGGAAATGAAAAAGAAAAGATCCCTCAGAAAATCCATCAACAAAATACCCCCAAGAGGTCTTTCTTTGAGATTTGTTTATATCCCAACATATATTCACCAGGACTTCCTGAAAATAATTTGGGAGAAACAAAGACCGTGAAAAATTAGCTGCCAGATCTGGAAGTGTGTTTCTGTGGCACAGGGGTAGGGACTAAAGGAATGGCCACATAGAGCGAGCAGGTTTCCTAAGGAGAGTGATTCATTTTATGCCAAAAATGGGGTAAAGCAAGAGTTCTTAGTCCTGACTGTACATTAGAATCGCCTGGGGAAGGTTTAAAAATCCCCCTGCCAAGGCCAATCTCCAACCAAACCGAATCCAACTCTCTGGGGCTGGGCCCAGGCATCTGTGTGTTTTAAGTAAGAACAGCTGCGTTGGCATCCTCGGCTCCACTAATTACTAATTATGTGACTTTGGGCAAGATACTCCCCATGCATCCTTTTTCTTCAACTCCAAACAATCCCGGACTAGCTGTGTGACCTTGCAGCTCGGTTTCCTCCCTTGTAAAATGGAAATCATAATAGTACCTAACCTTCATAAGGTTATTTTAAGCACCAAATGAGAATACATCAAAGTTGTTAGAACAGTGCCCTGCACGTAGCACTCAATAAATGCTAGCTACTTTTATCATCCAAGGTACAATGGGTTTCTAACACCCACCTCACAAGCTGAGAACTGGATACAAAGTACTTGATAGAAAAAGGGGCTTCATAAGGGGCACTCTCTTTTCTCATTCACAATTGCCCCTGAATATCTAACCTAACCTGTGGACCCTCAGGATAGAGAAAACTGATTCCCAACACTCACTGAGGGTTGCCAGATAAAATACAGAAGCATACTTAATACAAAAAAAATTATCTGTTCTTTACCCGACATGGAAATTAACTGGATGTCGCATAGTTCTCTTTGCTAAATCTGACAACCCTACACTCAGCTGTCATTTGAATTTGGGGCTAAAGTACTTGGGACTTTTATACTTTCGAGTCCTGGAAGCTCAAAGACAAGTTCTTCCAACTCCTGAGCAACTCTTCAGCTCCCCTACATAGGACAAGCCAATGTTCAGATGAACAAAACACAGGAGGCAAAAAGGGCCAAGGAGGGAAAGGCTTTCCTAACTTGACCTATCTAGTTCACACTCATTTATCAGATACAGGAATCAAGTGGACAGTAGATTTGAACAGAAACTCTTGCCTCCTGGAGGGACACTCTCCAACCATCCCACAAGTCATAAATTTGATTATAAATTATTTAGAACTATAAATGACGCAATACCAAAACCCAAAGCCATATACAGGGTTGGAGAGTCCTATGCTATGTCAGTCTCTAAGGCAGTGGTTCTCAACCTTCCTAATGCCCGGATGTATTTTCACTGTTAACAAAGGGGTCGCGACTCACAGGTCAAGAACCGCTGCTCTAAGGTCTCTTGTTACTTGGCTTTAACCCTCTCTTTCCAAAAAATAAAATAAAGCTAAGCTTACTTTACACTTTCAATAGATTGTTTTCCATTAGAAGAAAGAAAGAAAAAAAACCAGACCCATCAGAAAAACAACATACTGGAAACCCATTTTACAAGATATTTGTTTTGAATTCCCAGAGCAAGATCCCTGGGGAAATGTTAAGTTCTGAACTACATCTACTATGATACTGGTGTGTGTGTAAGACACTGAAGATTAAAAACACTGCCGGAGAAGTTAAGAAGCATTAAGAGCCGATGAGTCAGCCAGCTCTGTTAGAGCTGAATTAAATCAGCCACTAGATTGTTCATTGATTATCACAGGCAGTGAAAGCTCTCCTGCAAAGGCATGTTTTCCGGTTCACTTGGCTAATCCCTTCTGAACAAGGATCCAAGGAATAAATATTATTTATCCAATGGCAAGCTGCACAAATGAATCACGCCCAAGCACCATGCTGGCAGCCAAACACAATCTATAAAATAATTCCAGACTATCATCATAAGCCAATCACGAGAACTGAAGCTCTGGTACCCATCGCCCCCTACCAAGAAATCTCAAATTACAAAAGGTTCAAAATGAGACCCTCCCACCCATTTCTAGCTAACTAAGTTAGACAGCTAAATCACATGAAAATATTTTCAAAAGAAGAGAAAGTAAGGTTGAAACTAATTTCTTCTTTATTTTTATTTTTCTGTATTTCTATGGCTACAAAAGAGGCTAACTTTTTAATAAGAAAATAAGAAGCCAAACGGGCAGACCATCCACCAACACCTGCAAAATTCCCATTAAAGCCTGGCCCCTCATCAGCTCATAGCATCAGCTTCACGCCCACTTACTCAAATGAGCTACTACACATATCAATAATCTAAGTGGGTTCGAAACAGTTATTTTTTTCCCTACAAAACAACAGCAACTAACTTATTTTACTAGACAAGCAACAGATTCAGACAGCAACCCACAGGACCCAGAAGCAAGTGGTTGGCAAAGCTCTGACTCTGCAAGGTGGCTAATAATACATGGAAAAGTGACAGCACAGAGGAAGGGGCCCCGGGGACAAGAAATGCCCCATTCACGATGCCCCACGTCCCTGGCACAGCCTATGTGAATGCTGCTCTTATGAGCTGCCAGTTTTGAAAGTAAAAAGGAGGAAAAAAATCTGTGTAACTTAAGTCGGAAAGAAGGGAGTCCTCTGTTTGCTGTTCTTGCTAAGAGACTTGGAGAAGGCATTGCCAACGAACCTTCATCTTCACGTAGGGAAGCTTTTTATTTCTTTCTGGCCAGTGGATATACAGTTAGCAAGCAACCACAGCGTCCTAACAAGAAGAGCATTAAGGGGGGGACACAGCTCTGAGGGTGGAGGCAGCCACAGGACTGCGGGAGCTCCCTCCCCGGCTGCTGGGGAGACACACTCTGTAGAGCTGAGAATGTCACCTGTGAAGTCCTCCCTCAGAAGCCAATGTGCCATGTCACTCTGAAGGAGCCGTCTCTCCAAAGTTCCTCCAAATGACTGTTGCCGGAAGTGCTTTTCTTTCCTTCAAGGTCAAGACCAATTCCATATACCCATTCACATCAAAGTAAGATGACATTTCCCTGCCCTCACAGGACTAAACCCCACCAGTTTGTGAAGAAAGGCTGCTGATTAAAGGAAGGAAGGGGGGAAGGAGACACAGGTAGCTGTCTCTCCAGCTACTGTCAGGCTTGGACGGCCGTATTTTATTTTTTACTCTAGTTCTGGGAGAACAGGTGACCTGAGGTAAAATAAGAACTTGAAATACTAGAATCCCCAGAAGGGAAAACGATACAAGCCCTGGCTGGATGTCTGTGAGGTGTCCGGCAGCATGCTGCATTCATATATACGCTTTACTTGGTTATCTCATTTCATCCTCACCAAAATGGAGTAATCTATAATCACTTTACCTTTTGAGAAACTGAAGCACAACACGGACTCCTATTGCCTGGGTCTAAAGGCTGTAATCTTTCTCTTTCTGATGATTATTCATTTTTAATCAGCCTCCATACCAGGGGTTGGCACACTTTTCTGTAATGAGCCAGAGACTAGACATTTCAGGATCTACACATCATCTGATCTCTGTTGAAACTACTGAAGTCTGCCATTGTCATACGAAAGCAGCCAGAGACGAGGAAATGAATGGTCGTGGCTGAGTTCCAATAAAACTTTATTTATAAACACTGACAGTTTGAGCTCCTATTCACATGTCACAAATAGTATTCTTTTATTGACTTGTTTCAGCCCTTTAAAAACATGGAAGCCATCCTTAGCCCACAGGCTATAATTTGTTGCCCCTCCTCCACACCATTTATCAATTAATACATGGATTAATTTTGGAGAGGAATAAAGAGGGAGGAAAAAAGGTTAGACTGCCCTAAGAATTAGATAGAAGAATGTGGGAAAAGTGTTCTATGTTATTTAATGTTTAAATCTTCATTCCCACTTCATTATAGGACATGTGTTTTCTCTATCACACCACCCAGAAAGAATAAAAAAGAGAACCCCTGCTAGTAACATTCACAGAGAAAGGAGAACTCATGCACGTAAATATAGTGATGTCTTAATTCAAATAAATCCAGTTCACCTATTAGCATATAGTTTTAAAATCTGTCCTTTTTTCACTCCCTCTAAAAGAGCCTATAAATTTAGTTTGCATCCTGGGCACCAATGCTTCTCAGTTATTCCAGAAGAAAATAAAGACTAAATAAAGCCAGTTTAAAAAAAAAAAAATCACAAAAGTAGAGGAAGATATGATTGGGCAGAATACAAAGTAGAGAGAATCCTGGGTGACCCTGGCCAGGGGTAAGAGAGACATTTTGAACATCTTTCCAAGTTAGCAATAACTGGCTGATTTAGGGTCTGGAAGTATGGCATTATCTTACCAACAAATCAATGTATTTTCTCTTATGATTTTCCCCAAACAAAGGGCTTGCTTCAGGTAAACCTCAGTTAGCTATAAACACTACACTAACGGTATCAGCGAGATCAATCATGCACTAAATTGCTCCTGAAAATATACTGTCTCTCTGGCTTTATTTCTCCACCTGGCTGGCCTACTATTTTTTGCTTCCCATTCCCAGCATAAAATGTAACCACATTTGAAGTCAGACGCGCCCTTGCCATTGGCCTTTGGAAAGGGAGTTACCTATGGCACACTTCCTGAAAAGCAAGTCTTCGAGGGTGTGGGAGCATTTCTAAGGGTCAAAGAGAGCTTGTACGGTAATAGATGAACTAGACTTAGAAGCTGGGAGTCTGTGCTCTCTCCATGTCTTTCTATATTAAGGTCATATGTGAATCATGTCAACCAAATCTTACTATTTTTCAACCTCTGATAATGGGAAGGGGAGCTGTAAGTGAACATGGTCACAGCTACTTAGAACTCAGAGGTTAAGACACCACAAAACACTGGCCAGTGGGCAGTTTGATGAATTTGTATCATTTGCCAACCACCTTGAGATACTTAGGAAAGACTGTCCAAAAACAAACAAAATCTTCAGAACATTTCCTTATAATACTTGTGGTCAGATTTTTTTAAGTCTTTGTAATTTCTTTTAATCAATCAGCCTGGATGACAGAATACGAGTAAACATGTTGCTTTTCATTCAGTGTCTGTTACTGTATTCTAGTTATTTTTTTGTTTGTTGCTTACTCTCATTGTTATCATGTTTCTCATTCCAGCTTTAACCCCAGTAAATTTAGCAAGAATGTCAAATGCACCTAAATTGCTAGGAGGCTTGTGTATGCATACTCTGAAGACAACTGGACTAATATTGGCATTATACTCACAAAATGATATGTGCAAACCTGGAGAAGAAACGCCAAATTTTGGAGGTGATAAAACAAAACTCTTGAAGCCCTATTTACTATTTGTCTCTCCAAAAGAAGTACTAGGCCAAATGGTTCTTTGGGTTTTTTTTTTTTTTTGGAATATTTCAAATGAAGTTCCAAACTAGTTTAGATTCATTAGCTTAGGTGAGCAAAGAAAGTTAATGATAAGAAGCAAATGTTATTTAAATAGCCTCTGTTGAGGATAGAGGCGGCCCATCCCTTTGCAGTGAAAAGCTTAAAAATAATCTGCCTTCCCCAGGGAACAATGGCTCCAGGACTAGCTCACCTCCTTTGTGTGTGTGGAATCTGAGGAATTTGGGAGACAATCCTGGACTGTTGTGGGGTTGGGGGATCCTTCTTTGAATTGGGGACACAATGTGGCCAGCTGCCACTCATGCCCGTGATAAGCCAATTCATCCATGACTCTGCCAGTCTCAGGGTGGTGAGGAAGAGATGATAATTTGTTGGAGCCTGATACATCACTAATAGCATTTCCTTAGCAGCCTCTAAAACTGTGTGTAGGAAAAGGAGCAGAAGGTTTAGATTGGAAAACGGTCACGATCTGCTAACAAGGCCTCAAGTGGCACTGAAAACTCCCTGTGGAATGGAGGGTAGTTCCGAGCCCTTCTGTGGTCTGGGAGAGTCTCTGTTCAGTGCTAAGAAGAGGGAAACATCCTTTGGCCAGTGTCACTCTCAGAAGTTCCTTTACAGCACGCTGTGCCTTCCTTCAGTACCAGCCATTCCTGCCCTCCATCTCATTCTGCTCTGCTCCAGGAGACCTTGCTCTTACATAATAACATGAGGATCCCTCAGTGGGCCCAGGGGCAAGAATCAGCTCAAGGAGAAAGTACCATTTCCCACGTTTATTTTTCACTTCCCTTGTTTCCGCCTAATTTTTTAATAGGTCATTTCAACTTTAAAAATCAACTCAAGAGGGCTAGACACAGGATGATTCCCTTATCTTCCCACCTGCTGCCTTCAAATGTCTTTCAATAATGTAAGAAGGACAACCTTGTTTTCTTTAAGCAAATAACCCATGGTTTCAGTTACAATTTAACTTGTTAAACTTATCCTGTGTAGGTACTATTAATGCCCCCAATTTACAGATAAGGATACTAAAGTACAAATAGGTCATTTGCCAAAGGCCATATAGCTTATAAGTGGCCTCCCAGCCAAGGCCCTGAGCCATGCTACCTTGCTAAACCTCTACCATTAGAGCTGTTGGGTGGCGCCTGTGGCTCAGTGAGTAGGGTGCCGGCCCCATATACCGAGGGTGGCAGGTTCAAACCCGGCCCTGGGCCAAACTGCAACAAAAATAGCTGGGTGTTGTGGCCAGAGCTTGTAGTCCCAGCTACTTGGGAGACTGAGGCAAGAGAATTGCCTAAGCCCAGGAGTTGGAGGTTGCTGTGAGCTGTGATGCCATTGCACTCTACTGATGGCAATAAAATGAGACTCTGTCTCTCAAAAAAAAAACAAAACAAAACAATTAGAGCTGTTCATTCCATCTTTGTCAATGAATTCCACTCTTCTCTCCCTTCTGAAAAGAAATTTCTGAAAAGAATTTATCTTCCTCACTGATGCTTGGTCTAATTGCTAAAGCAGTAGTCCTCAGTGACCTCCAGGGGACCTGTGGCAGTCAGGACCTATTTTTGATTTTCATGTGGTTGGGAGTGGAGGATGCCACTGACTTCTAGCAGGTAGAGGGAAGGATGCTGAGAACATTCTATGAACGGGATGGACCAAGGGATCAGCCAAACCAAAAAGTCAAAATCCCCAGCAGATAAAAACTTTCATGACACTGGTCTTCCTTCCATTCCTTTTTCTTCCCATTGTAATAACCCATTGACTATTTGGGGTTATTACAAACAACCTAGGAAGTCATCTTTCCTAGGAAATTATCTTTCCTAGGAAGTAGGAAACCTGCCCCCATCACAAAAAAAAAAAAAAAACCCTAACTGATTTATATGGTCCCACGTCTGCACTTTGACTCTGAGCATCCCACTTCATCTACCTGCTGTCTAGTCTCCAAACCTGTCTCAAGGGAAGCCTTGCCTAAGGCCCATGCACAATAACTGTATCCTCCTTCTGGAATCGAAACTTCCGGTCTTGAAGTTAAAATGCACCGCCTCACTCCACTGATAATAATAATCACTGTCACTGCCTTCCCACAGTGTGCCCCACACCCTGCCTAGGCATTCCATACCCATTCTTGCTAATCTTTAAAATCACACTGAAATAAAGATAGCATAATCTCTGTTTTCCCCACAATAAAACCGAAGCTAAGAGAAGTTAAGAGAGTTCAAAAGCTTTAGATTAAGGACATGGACAGCCAGGATTCAAACCCACAGGGGACCAACTCCAGAGCCTAACTCTTTCCAAAGGGGTCCCACTGCCAGGCACAAGGCACACATCTCCAATATGTGCAAAGTATGTGAAGGAATGTTCAATAAATACCTAGTGACTGACCCATCGGTCAGGTTCAAAGGCCACTCTGAGAGTGAGGCTCCCATTGCACAATTTCCCCTCTGTTACTTGCACACGTTAACAGGTGCCTTTCATTATTACACACGCATTCCAACGGCTTTACGGAGTTCTAATTGACACGTGACCGACTGCACATCACCAAATTGTATGTTAATTCCGTCATACACATACACTCACACAACCATCTCCAAAATTCAGTTAATGGATTTTGTGTCAGTGGCGTCATATAGCTTATAGACTCTCTATTCTGTGGCCTTTTTCCCTCGGCATATTCTGAGATTCGTCCACGTTAGTGCGTAGCAATGGTCCACTTCCTCTGGTTGCTGGATATCACTCCACTGTGTGGACGGCCATGTTCTACTCATTCACTCCCTGGTTGCTAGATGTCTGTGCTGTTTCCGGTTTGTAGCTATCACAAATAAAGCCACTATGAGCATTCATGATATCATTTCTTTTAAAATCTATCTCTACCCAAAAGAAACTTTGTCAGATCATAAAAATGTATTAAATTTAAGCTTTTTTTCCAACACAAAGAAATAGAAGGCAAACATCACTGTCTTGTTGAATACATAATAGAGCATGGTTTCCCAGGACAGATGGCCGGTCTTGTTATTTGTACCCATCCTTCCACAATTAACTTAATCTCATTTCATTTTCCTTACATATAAAATCAGTATAATAGAACCTCCTTCATAGGACTGTTGTGAAAATTAAATAATTATCCATACAAAATGTTAACCTTGTACCTGACTTGTGGTGAGCATTCAATAAATAGGAGATATGATTATTAATCTTAATGGCTATCATGAAAAATGACTAAGCTTTATTATGCCTTCAAACATAAAAATCATTATTTATTTCTGCCAAATTTCTCTACACAGATTTCACCTTAAGTGGCTGCTCTACCACTTTGAAATCACGGAGCAAACACAACACGGTGTAACATACACAGCGCTTCTCAAACTTTTTGGAAACTACATCTCCCTTAGAAAAAGCAAAAACAGAAAACACAAAAATCTTAGAAGAATTGATGCAGGACATCTAAAAACACATCAAATATAACCTTTCAAATAGGACGACAACAGTGAGAACACACAGCAATCTTCTAACTGGCAACTCACTGTGACTCACTCCATTATTCAGAGAAGGAAATGAACGAACTCAGCGAAACTCCACTGGTTTCCAGGAAGCTCTGATACACATTCCTCATACATCGGCTTCCTTATCCCACCTCACCACATATCAGTCTCCCAAGATCTACCCCTTGTACTTCCTTATCTTTTTTATTTTATTTTATGTATTTTTTTTGAGACAGAGTCTCACTTTGTCACCCTGGGTAGAGTGCCATGGTGTCATAGCTCACAGCAACCTCAAACTCTTGGGCTCAAGCCATCCTCTTGCCTCAGCCTCCCAAGTAGCTGGGACTACAGGTGCCCGCCACAATACCTTGTAGTAGAGATGGGATCTCACTCTTGCTCAGGCTGGTCTCAAACTCCTGATTTCAAGCGAGTCACCCCACGTCAGCCTCCCAGAGCCCTAGGATTACAGGCATGAGCCACTGCACCCAGCTTACCCCCTGTATTTTCACATGTGCAAGTCTGGAAAGGGAGCGTTCAGAAAAGAAGTTACTGTCCAGGAGCGAAGGAGTAAGAGACTCTGCAGTCTGGGGCCAGTGCCGCCCTGTGCGGGGGTCTGGGAAGGCATGCTGCACTGCACGGCCTGACCTAGACCCACAGGGAGCTTCCCCTGGACAGGGCAGGAGCAATAACTAGGCGCTGCTGTCATCACAACTGTTGGATGCGGCCATCCGTCAAGGAGTCTGCTAGAGGAAACAGCCTGGACGGCACCTTTGTGTGAGTTTCTAACCGTGACTGGGGTTCAAGCACCCAACTGAGCTTTGTAGGCATAGTTCCAGAATGCAGGAGGATGACTCCATCAGCCTAGAGGAGAACACGTCCTCAGAGGAACAGTCAACTGTGTCCTGTTACCAAACTGCCCTGGAGGTGTGACTTTGTCTCCCCCAAACAGGCCCTGGGATGTAGAACAGCCACATCCCGTAGGACGCTCTGCTTCCTGATTCCATTCACAGACGGCTGCTGGATAGGTTAATGCAGACGGGGAAGAAAGCGCAGCTCTGCTCCTCCACCCCAAATCCCTGCCTCTCTATAAACAGCCCTTCCTGATCCCCAGCACAAAACAGATGCTGAATAAATATGAGCTGAATCAACGAATGTGATTGGGTGAATTCAAGAACATGATTGGGTAAATTCATGAATGTGAGTGGGTGAATTCAAGAACGTGATTGGTGAATTCAAGAACGTGATTGGGTGAATTCATGAACATGATTGGGTGAATTCATGAATGTTCAACTTTCATGCTTTTGTTCTGCACCTGGGCCATGGCTAACCTCTTAGAGCAGCCTGGAAAAGGCAAAGCTTCCCGTTGAGTAGCTAGGCCTGGCAAACATCCAGGTCAGCACATTGTGGGGTTCAAAAAATACCTGCTCCTTTTTAAAAAATCTAAAATGATCTGCATCTGAGCAAACCACTCTCTCTACCCGGGAACGTTTAGTGGACTCAAGAGAATATTCCTTGGTGACAATGTACCTATCAATACCAACACTTCTACACCGCTTAGCTCCCTACCCACACCCCTCCCCAACACGCACACACCCCCCACAAACATAGGGTGTATTGAGAGAAAAGACTTGGTCATTCTTATGGCCAGGAAAACTTAGCAAATTGGGAATAGGTGATAAGAAAGAACTCAGTTCTAACAAAAGTAAAAACTGAAGGAAATAAGGAGAAAAAAGCTGTTTCTGTGTTCTAGGACTTCCCAATTAATATTTTAGTTTGAAAGCAAATGACTTTATTTTGCTCAATAGCCACACTGCCTACCAGGGAAGAAGCAGAAGTAGACAAATAGCAATCAAAAGTTGAAGTAACCCTAAAAGTAGCTCATACTTTGGCAGAAACAGTCAAATTATAAATAGTTTTCCTTTACCACAAAGATTAAACTCTCTCACAATAACTGTGGAGTCAGGTAAGAGGAATTAAATAGCAGAAGATCTCATATATCCCAGCGCTTCCTCATATGGAGAGAAACCAATAATTTCACTAAATGGTTAAAAAGAGGCAAGCAGCTAATATTGTTTGGAGTTTATTGTGTTGGAAAGCTTAGACATACTTTTCAAAATGGAGAATTTCTATAACTAGAATATCTTTCGAAAAAGCATTACTAATCTATCTGATACAGAATACTTTTTCCATTAAATTTTCCATTCAATAACCCATTTAAAAAACCATAAAATTTTCCATTGAAAAGTTTTTGATGTATGTGTGTATAGTATGATATAGATTGGAGGAGATAAATACGGAGGGTGCCCAAAAAAGTATACACATTTTAAGAAAGGAAAAAAACTGTATTAAAACCATAATACTCAATATATACTAATAACAAAAGATGAATACAAGTCACGTGGAGCAGTCTCTTATAATTGCAGAGGTCAAATATGACTTGAGTATTACAAATTTAATACAGCTTTTTTCCTTTCTCAAAATGTGTATACATTTTTTAGCACTTCTATATACTGCACAAAAATTCAGATAAATACACAGCAGATATACGATAGGTGTAGACAGATGGATAAATATGAATAGGTACAGATATGGATGATGGAATGAATGAAAAGACTGACTGATTGTCAGACAGACAGGCAAGCAGACAAAATTACAGGGTGGAAGATTTACGTGGGTTGCGTCTAAGGTAAAACTGAGTTCTGCTCCTCTCAACCCAACCTCCAAATTTCTCTACTTCTCCTCTTTTGCTTCCCTGTACTATGGTCCCTTTCCTCTAAGCAGGGGTCCTCAAACTTTTTAAACAGGGGGCCAGTTCACTGTCCCTCAGACCATTGGAGGGCCCAACTGTGGGCCCCGGGACAAGTTGGCTGCTAAGCAGGACAGGCAGCGGCGGCAAAAACACCCGGCGGGCTGGATAAATGTCCTAGGCGGACCACATGTGGCCCAGGGGCCGTAGTTTGAGGACACCTGCTCTAAGGCACCTGATCAAAATTTTCCAATTAGAAAGATTAAATAAAAACATTAATCTTAATACGCATGCACATGGCTGATACAATGTGGGGAGGACCCGAAACAGATAAACACTTACACTGGCCTGACCAAGGCAGAAGTTCCAAATCCTATTATTTCAGTCCCACGTTTTTGAGTGGGGGACGGGGGAAGAATCCAGCAGTTCTCAGTAGTACAGTTGTAAGGATGTCATCGTTCTTATTCACAGAACATGCTGAATTGTACAGTGGTGAGCTGGGACCTCCCAGTGAACAGAATACCCTCCCCTCATGGGCCTAGGAAGGGTATGGCTGGCTATATGGGAAGAAGCCTGGGTGAAACCTGGAATGTGAAAGTGGAACCAGGCCATTACTCAAGGTCGATGGAGACCCTGATGGACCCTGGAAGGTGACCAGTGGGTGCCCACTTATTCTTGCTTTCTTCTGCTCCCATCCCCGAGCTCTCCCAAGTGACCCTGCTGGGCAGCAGTGGCTCTACCAGCACCAGATCGGACCTCAGATCACACGTTGGGAACTGCACAGACACAGAGGCAGCAGCTTTGCTAGACTTGCTGCTACAGTCCCTCTCCAGCAGCCTCCCGTTCCGACTTGCCTATCCCTGCACAAGAACTTCTTCTGGAACTTTCTCTAATCCTCTCACTTCCCTTCAAGACCTTTACCTCCCTCCCACAGCTCCTCTCTTATCAAAGAAGGACCAATTTCTATAATAAATCCCTTAATCCCATAATACTCACCATGTTTCTGTTTCTTTGACTGACAACTGGTTGATAAACAGAATACTGCAGAGAGACGACCTCAATCCATAGTCCCTGTGTGTACTACTGATCCATTTATGAAAAAACTTGCAATCTCATGCGGCTAGACACAGGAACAAAAAAACTGGTCACGGAAGACCATGTTTCTGTAGTGCCACATAAAGGGCTCATGCACACAGACGCTTAGAAACACAGAACCCCCAGGCAATCTTCATAGGAAATATCGTCATCACAAATGACTGGCTACCTTGTACAGAGTGACCAATGAATGCTAAGGTTCACATTTTGCAAAAAGAATAAACAATTCTGGGTAATGATGAATAAGTGCCTTCTTTCTTGTGCATTATGTTCTTGACCAAAAAATAACATAAATCTTTTCCAAGTTCCATTTAGTCAAGTACCAATAGATCCATTTATCAACATGTCTTAAACCAGCGGTCACAAACTGGGTTCCTGCCAGCTGATTCTGGCCCAAAGACTTGTTTGGTTTGGCCTTTAAACTTTTTCAAGTGTTTAAACTGATCCCAACTTTGGGAAATTGGGAGATTTTCCTGAAAATTCCACATTTCCAACTTTCGAAAGACCTAAAAATCTAACGCCCACCCTGCTACCAACACAACTTTCCTGCATACCAACCACCTCGGTTCCCACACTGCATTCGACCTGCAGTACCTAGTTGGGCCCTAAAAACAATTACAATCACAACCACCAATGTATACACTCAGGAGGCCAGTCCCCGGGGTCTGGGAGGATCACAGTTACGTGTCCTTAGCTGGTGACTTGTGGTTTTGTACGGTCTCTGCTGGTAAGGATCATTTACATTTGGGGTTGCTTTAAATGCTTACGTTTTCCAGGTCATAATGCGTAAAGCCCAGCCCTCGTGTTAAAGGAGAGATGATTAAGAGGCACATACCTCAAGCAATTAAGGGCTGTATCAACATGTCCAGGAACAAGCTGTGACACCACCCCACTCAGCTGCTCCAAGTAGAAACTGCATCGCCAGACACTTGGGAGCACGACGATTCTTCTTCACCAAGGAGAGCAGTCTGAGGAAGACTTATCTGTCTTCTCTTACTAAAAATCCTCTGCCTGGTGTTGTTTTCTCTTTCTGTCCATCATGAGAAGATGAAAGCAGAAACAGACAGCAGCCGCACATGGAGGATGTTCTCAAGTGGAAGGACTTTCAGGCAAGATGCCTGAGACTTAAGTGAAGAACATTCACAGAAACACAAAAACTCCACAAAAGATCCGTCCCCATACCTGTGGCTGGAGGACTTGAAGTAATTTACATCCCCCTCACTGCCCTGCTTCTCTCATCTCAAATGGGTCATCCTAAGAGCACTGTGGTGAAAACGTATCAAACACCACTCACCAAGCACCTGGCCCAGTGGTGGGCACACCCATCCAGCAAAGGCTCAAAGTACTGTTATTGTTTTATCACTATCAACAAAGACTGGTCATGCCAAAATTAAAAACGCATTCAACCAAAGCAGAAGGGAATTCCTTTGGCAGTCACTTCAGTCTAAAAGGGAGACATCTGTAAGTAAAGTGTTAGGCTGGGAGGCGGTACGGGTCACTGTTTGGAGACTGTGTCTGGTTGGGTTCAAGAGTAACTGGCAAATGCACTCCATAGAAAATGTGCTAATAAAATTGTCTATCTACAGAATCATGGTGTGGCATGTTACACTCCTAAAACCATTTTATAACTCGTACAGGTCAACACAAGCTTTTTACCCAAATGTCCAAAGATAATAGAGGTAAATCCTCCCAGGATTGCCTCAGCATACCCTGAGGTAAGAAGTGAGACCGTCTGGGGCCTGGGGTGATTTGAAAAGCTCTTTGTTCAACTTGAACCTCATGATTCAGCAGCAAGTCATCTGAAAGGGGGCATGCTAAGAACTGGTCAGCCAAATAACATTCCAAAACTTTTAAAGCATAGGCTGGTTTCTAGTAAAATACCCAAGAAATAGAGTTGCTCACCTTTGCAAAAGATTTATAAGCTAAGTACCAGTTCTGCTCTGTTTCCCTCACCACAAATTAATAGCAAGAACCAGCATGTCCATTTTACAGGTAAAAAAACTGAGTAAGATACGAAACACCTGGATTGGACTTTTAAAAATTCCGAGCACCTTATTACCTTGATAAGGAAAGAAATTCCACAAGAAACTTCAAAAGAGGAAAGAGAAGTGGCTTGCAATGAATGGTAGGGCTTGGTTAAAAAATAAAAAAAATATCAACTGTCAGGTAACATCCATTCCTTTCTAAAAATTTAACTGAAAGAACGAGGATGTGTTTAATGACTTTTTCCCTACCTCCCTGGTCATTATGGTTTCTGCCTCTGAACAACTTTCCCAGATAACCAAATTTGTGGTCTGCTAAATTACATAGATGGCTTATTCATTTACTTGCTCAATATACATACACAGGCAGAAGCCTACGAAGTTTCAAAGTCTGGTTAGTCTAGAGGTCCAAAGATGAAAAACTGTATCCTAGCCAGGCAGACGGGGTGCAGATCCAAATGCCCATTGCAGGGTACTTCACGCTGTCCAGAAAGACCACCCCAGGGGTCAGGAAGCCCAGGAGGCAGTAAATGGGCTGGACTCACCAGGATCACTGTCCCAAGACTCCACAAAGGAAAGGCATTATGTAGAAATCTACAGAGAGGAATAAACACATCACCAGTTTGTGGAAAGTAGGGGTTTTTCAGGGCATTCAAAGCAGAAGGAAGAGCATGTGAAGAGCCCAGGGGTGTGAGGCATTTATGAGTAACAGGATGGGTGATAAAGCTGACCTTGGAAGAATAATTAGAGCTAATTTAGGAAGAACTGTGTCTCAAAGTTTGGTTTTCTGCCAGCAGGAAAAGGGGCAGGTACAGAAAACTTTTAGACAGAAAACAGGACTAATTGGATCAGTGAAAGAGTGATTTTATAGGTGGAAAGAAGAAAGCTTGGACTTGCAGGCCAGACTATTTGCCAGAAATAAGAACACAGGTCACTGTCACCTTCCCTGCTTCCCCACAAACACTTAACTATTACTAAGCTGCTATAAATTCTTCAACTCAAAATAATACAAATAGTGATCTAGTAATTGAGCTCAGGAGTTTGAGACCAGCCTGACCAACAGCGAGACCCTATCTCTAAAAAATAGCTGGGTGTTGGGGCAGGCACCTGTAGTCCCTACTGGGGAGACTGAGGCAAGAGGATCTCTTGAGCCCAGGAGTTTGAGGTTGCTGTGAGCTGTGACGCCCTGGAACTCTACCAAAGGCAACAAAGTGAGACTCTGTCTGGGAAAAAAAAAGGAGAGAGAGAGAGAGAAAAGGAAAAAAAGGAGAGAAAATATCCGTGGGCAGCACCTGTGGCTCATCCAGGAGTAGGGTATCAGCCCCATATACTGGGGGTGGCGGGTTCAAGTCCAACCCTGGCCAAAACCACAAAAAGAAAAAAAGAAAGAAAGAAAGAAAGAAGGAAGGAAGGAAGGAAAGAAAAAGAAAGAAAATATCTGTCTCTTCTTTACCTGAAAAAAAAAATTAAGCCCAAACTTTTTGCCAGATGGTTTCTGTAGATTTTTTTTTTTTTAAC
>CAUYQV010180912.1:0-13205 GCA_963574575.1 Galagoides demidoff
TAAGTTTTCTGTACATCTTAGAAATTTCTTAATTATGCCTTGCTTAAAAATTGAAGTAACTGCCTCCAAATGGTGAGGCCAGAAGGGCAAGTATTCAATCCACCTTCCTCCTCCAAGCCTCAGGCTTCATCAGATAAGAACAGAAGAAGTAACGGCTGAAAACATGTTCTCCATTATGTTAAAGGGATTATGTTCAAAAGGACTGTGTTAGTTAAAGTGAAATCAGTTAAACTGTGGATCACTAGGGAGGAGTTGCCCACAAGATAATCACAAGATGTTTATTCATAGGATGGGTTATGGGTTGTAATGAATTTAATGAGGTCATTGATGTACAGTGCTGCATGTGCAGAGGGATTGTAATGAATACTAATGAGGTACAGTGTGCATGTATACAATAGACTATATAAACCAGGAGAGAAAGAAATAAACTTGTAATGTGCCTGAGAGAGCTGTGAACCCCTTTATTTAAATACAATTTCAATATGTGTGTTTATTCTCTGTGACATCACTTCTTTGTGAGACCCTAACAGCAATAGTTTTTGTAGTAGCTTTGGTATAAGGGTAATGCTGGCCTCATAAAATGAGTTTGGAAGGGATCCCTTCTATTATTTTTCAGAAGCTTGAGGTTTGGCACTGATTTTTTAAAAAATATATTTGACATAATTCACCAAAGAAGCCATTTGGTTTTGGCCTCTCATTGTTGGCAGATTTTTTATTACTTATTTAATCTCCTCAAATCATTGTTGATCTGTTCAGAATTTCCATATCTTGCTCATTCAGTCTTGCATCATTGTAAATTCCTATCAGCAATGTATGAGAGTTCACCTTTCCCTGCATATTCCCCAATTATTCATAAGCATTTCAATACCATATATTATTGTAAATATTTATAATTGTAAAATATAAAAATTATACTAATTACTCTTACATTTTAATTATCCCTATTTTAGTGGGAACTCATTGTGGTTTGATATGCATTTCTCTAATGATTAATAATGTCAGGCTTTTTTTTTTTTTAAAGACAGGGTCTCACTATGTTGCCCTCAGTAGAGTGCTGTGGTATCATTGCTCACAGCAACCTCAAACTCTTGGGCTTAAGCAATTCTCTCACTTCAGCTGGTACTACATGATGCCTGGCTATTTTTTTTGTTGTAGTTGTCATTGTTTATTAGCAGGTCCCAGTTGGGTTCGAACCCTCCAGCCACAGTGTCCACTGCCCTAACCACTGAGCTATGGGTGCTGAGCCATGTCAGGCTCTTTTAATGTGATTATTGTTCATTTATGTATTTTGGGGGGGAATATCTAATCAGACCATTTGCCCATCTATTGTCAAAGGGGTTTCAACCTCAGTCCAGTTGTTCATCATGATATGGCAACAGCAAGGATTGCCAAATAAGAAAGGATTTTTTAATATGAAATTTGTATTAAAAGTGGGGGTTAATGAGAAAAACTGCATCAAATTTATCTCTCTGACTAACGGAGAACACAGGCTGTTAAAGGAGGAGCTACAACCTTTAGGGAAGGCTATAGTCTAGCTACAAAGAAGCAACATGGATTGGGGGCGAATCGTAGGGGAAGGTGAATCTTGAAGTCAGAAAGTCTGCTCTAGGGCTTTCAGAATCTTAGCTCTTTTGCAGAAAATACATCATTTCTAGGAAATAGCTCAAAAGGTAAAATAGTTAAGGAAGATGAGGGATCTCCTAAGGCATCATTAACATTTGTTTGTAGTTCCTGTTACACATCATTACAGGGGCTTTTTATTATTGCTTTGTAGGAGTGGTTTATATTGAAAGGAACAAAACAGAACTCTCTAACTGGATTGCTGGGACATCTGCTCCCTCCCTCCTCTGTTCCTGTGTCTTAGTGATTGAGTACATCCTGTTTGGCCAAAAACAGCTTAACCCTTTCAGATATCCTGGTTTGAGTCACTGTTCCTGCCCTCTGCAAGTTGTGTTTGTACTCCCTAGATATATAATGCTAAAAGCATGTCTGCAGGGACTGCAGGAGAAATAGGGAAAATACTGAACCTTCTTCCTCAGGTGGTCAGCAGCCACAACCTGTGCATACTGCAGAAGAGAAAAACTCAAGAGGTGCAGAGGAGGGACTGGAAATGAAGGACTCCCTGCCAACATGTAGTTCAGGATAGATCACAACCTTACTCTCTGTTCTCCCTGAGACCCTAGTACTGGATCTCTACCCTACTCTTCTTCCTCTGCATGATGTAGCCTTCCAAAAGAAATGCATCATAAAGGTGTATGTTCCTTTCAACATGGAATATCAAAAACTTGTAATGAGAAATTGGGGAAGGAAAATGGGAAAAATGGGAAAATGTATAGGTAAAACAAAGCAATAAATTGCTACCAAACAGAATGCACAGAACAACATCCCATATATCATTTATATCACTCAACATGGAAGACTTGAATGGGCAACTCAAAAGACATAGGCTGGTTGAATGGATGAAAAAATGCAACAAAAGTATCTTCAGACTCCAAGAAATGCACTAAACCACAAGAATTCCCATAGACTCAACATGAAAAGATACAAAAAATATATATTGCATGCAAATAGAAATCAAAAGAGACCAGGTGCAGCCATTCTCATATCAAAATAACATTGAGTTTAAACCAACAACAACAACAAAAAAAAAAAAAAAACAAGAGGATCATTATGAAGTGATAAGGAACCAATTTATCAAGAAGACATAACAAATCTAAATATGTATGCATTCAACACAAGAAGTCTAAGATACATAAAGCAAATTTTACTAGAGATAAACAAGGAAATAAATATCATCATCATAATTATTGGGGACTGAAACACCCCACTGTCATAGACCAACACATCCTAAGTGAATAAAATTAATGAACAAGGGACTCAAAACAAACTAAATCAACTGGAACCAACAGATATTTAAAGAACATTCTACCCCAAAACTACAGAATGCACATTCTAGTTGATAGTACATGAAATTGTCTACAAGATTGATTATATCTTAGGCCACAAAACAGGTCTCAACAAATTCAAAAAATTCAAACTCATACAATTTACCCTCTTAAACTATAAAAGAATAAAATTAGAAATCATTGCAAGAAAAACTTGCAAACCTACACAAAGACATGGAAATTAAACAGCATGCTACTAAGTGATTGTTAGGTCAGGAATGAAATTAAGATGTAAATCTAAAGATTCTTTGATCTGAACAATTGAGACAAATACAGCAAAATCTATGGGACACAGTAAAAACATTCTTCAGGGAAAAATGTATAGTTTGGAATGCCTACATCAAAAAGACAGAAACATTACAAATTAACAACCTAATGTCATACCCCAACGAACTCAGAAAAAGGACAAAACAAGCCAAAAGCCAGCAGAAGAAATAAAATAATGGAAGTGAGATCAGAACTGAATTAATTTGAAACAAACAAAAAAATACATACAAAGGACCAATGAAATAAAAAGTTGGGTCTTTGAAAAGATAAACAAAATTGACAGAACTTTTGCCAGACTAACTAAGAACAAAACACAAAGAACACAAATAAACTCATTCAGAAATTAAAAAGGAAATATTACAGTTTATACCACAAAAATACAAAACATCACTCATGAATATTATGTAATTCTCCATGTATGTGAACTAGAGAACAGAGAGGAAATGGAAAAATTGCTGAAAACACACAAATTCCCAAGGCTCAGGACATAGAACTAAACAGCTCAATAGTGAATAGTGAGATCAAAACAATAATAATAAAAAAAAAAGCCCTGGACCAGATAAATTCACAACTAAATTCTACCAGATAAACAAAGAAGAGCTGGTACTGGGTGGCACCTGTGGCTCAAAGGAGTAGGGCACCACCCAATATGCTGGAGGAGGCAGGTTCAAACCCAGCCCTGGCCAAAAACTGCAAAAAAAAAAAAAAAAAAATAGCTGGTACTTATAACTTTGAAATTATTTTATAATATTAATTTGAAGAGAATCCTCCCAAACTTATTCTACAAAACCAGTGTCATATTGATCCCAGACCCAGAAAAGGACACAGAAAAAAAAAAAAAAAAACTATGGATCAATATCGCTTACAAATATAGATCTGAAAATCCTAAATAAAATACCAGTAAATCAAATTAAATGACATCTCAAAAACATCATCCTCTAGGACTAAGTAGACTTCATCTCAGGCATGAAAGGATGGTTTAAAATATATAAATCAATAAACATGTTTTACCACATAATAAAAAAAAAAGACCATATTATTTCAATAGACATGAAAAAAAATTCAACAAAATTTAACACCCATTTTATGATAAAAACCGTCAACATACTAAGTATAGAAGGAACATGTTTCAGAATTATAAAAGTCAGATATGACACACATAGAACCAACATTGCACTGAATGGGAAAAAGTTGAAAGCATTCCACCTAAGAATTAGAACAAGACAAGAATGCCCAGTGTGACCACTTCATACTACACAGACACAGGAAAAATAATTTTGTATTTTGTTTAGATTAAGATAGAGCCCAAATACCCAAAGCAGTATTAAGCAAAGAGAACAAATCTGGGGGCATCACATTACCAGACTTCAAACTATATTAGAAGGCTACAATAACCAAAACTGCTTAGTATTGTTACGATAATAGAGACATAGACCAATATGATAAAACAGAGAACATAGATAGATATAAACCATCTACCTACAACCAACTGACCTTCAAAAAAGCAGACAGCAATGTACACTGGGGGAAAGAAGTCCTAGTATATAAATGGTGCTGGATAAATTGAATAGCTTATATGTGTAAGAATAAAACAGGACCTCTACCTCTCACTACTTACAATAATTAATTCAAAATATATAAAATACTTAAGTCTAAGGCATAAAACTATAGATTTATAGAGGAAAATATAGGAAAAACTAATCTGGATATGGGCATAGGCAAAGAATTTATGAATAAAATCTAATGGAAAATCATGGCAAAACAAATATAAATAAATGGGATTTGGTTTAACTAAAAACCTTCCACACAGCTATGGAAATAATCAACAGAGCAAATAGACTGCCTACAGAATAAGAGGAAATATTTGGAAGTTATACATCCAATAATGGGCTAATATCCAGAATTTACAAAGAACTCTAGCAAATCTGTAAGAAAAATCAAACAACCCTATTAAAATGTGGGACAAAAGATAAAAACAAAAGTTTCTTAAAAGAAGAAGTACAAGTGGCCAATAAACATATATTAAAACCACAACGAGATCTCACCTTATCCTAGTCTTGGATTTTATTGAATAGTCCAAGAGCAACAGAAGCTGGTGTGAATGTAGAGAGCAAGGAATGTTTATATAATGTTGCTGAGACTGCAACTTAGTATAACTGTTACTGGACTAAGAGGTTCTGGCCACCTGTCATTATCCAGTCAATATGCAGTGATGGGATTTAGGTCCAAACAAACTTTATTTTCAGAAGGCCGGTGATTCTATGGAACAAAAAGAATAGTCTCTCAAACCTGTTCTATCTCAGTTACAATCTAATAATTTTTACAATGGGAATATCAGGAAACAAACCTAAAAAATTTTAACTTTAGCTGACAGAAAACAACATCAAAGTGGTCTTTGCTCTAACAATTCAAACTGCTTAAACAAGATAAAGATATTTTTTATTTTAAGAAAACATCTAAAAGAATCATAAAAAAAAATCAAACTATCAAATAAACCTTTACTCTACCAAAATTACAACAGTCATTGTATATGTGTGACTATTTCTTCAAAGTCTGCTGGACAAACATCATCACAATCATGGTGAAACCTTAACTAGATAATCCTGGTGAACATGGGAAAGAATGTGAACTGAGCAGACTAGGTTCTTTAGCCAAGCTTCTAAAACGTTGTCATTCAGACAGCTTTTGTAACTTCAAAACCCTTATAGAAGACAGTGTGGAGTATCTTCAATGTACACCTACCATTTGATCCCACAGTTTCACCATTGGTTATCTAATCAAAGAAAACAAAGATTTTTCATCAGTAAGGCACCTACACTCAAATGATTATTGTATATACACCAAGAAGACAGGAGTTTGTCTCCTCTACAACTAGAGAGTGGCTTCCAACCTACATTTTATACAACAAAAGCACCGTGTGTCTTCTCCATCTCCTAACACCACAGCACTACCTGATGTCTAGGCAATATACAAGCATGCATACATATACACACACCTACACATAAACACATATTTTTCGGTTTTTGCTTCTGTTCTAATTTTTTCCCTTAGTTTAATTTTTTTTAATGTGTTGTTGTATATTTGTTTTGTTTGGTTTGATTTAGTTGTATTTTTTCATTTTCATTTTCTTTGATAGAAAGAGTCCCTCCATTTCTTTGTTACAGTTTTCAGCCCATTTTATTCTTTCTTTCTTTTTTATTTCTCTACTTTTCTCTCTCTTTTGATAGAGATTTTTCTACTTTGATCCATCTTTCCTAATAAATTTCTCAAACAACAACTACGATATCACTTTTTTGTCTTCATCTTATATGAATGTTTTTAAATTTTCTGTATCTATTATTATTATTATTTTCTTTTCTTTGGGGGGCTCATGGCTTTGGTCTGGCTGGAGAGTCACAATATTGGTCTGACTCAAAGAAGTGATGAGCTCATGGTCTAGGGTGTCCTTCTAGCTTTGGCCTTTGCAAAGGAGGTATGGGTAGGTAGGTCCCCATTGTGATAGACTGATGATTTTTTTTTTCTTTATTTGGTGGACATGTGGTCTTGCTTTTGCCCAGGCTGGCAAGGAGCTCCTGATTTTGAGGAATCCTCCCTGTTTAGGCCCCCCAAAGTCCTAGAGTTGTGAATGTGGGTTAAATCACCCTGCCAAACACCACCATTTCTCCTGTTTCTCTCTTTCTATTCTTCTTATCCACTTTCTTCAATTCTTTCATTTCACCTCCTTTTTTTCTTTATCTTTCCTTTATCCCTCTCTCTATTTACCCTTCTCTTACTTTTGGCCTATACCAAAAGGTCACTTCTGTAAGTAAACACAGAGACAAGGTAATTTAAAGTGAAGGAGATGCTGAGAGGAAAAAGTAGAAGAAGGAACTGATTAAGAAGAAAACACACATGAGGAGGAAGTAGGAGAAAAACTCTGGCAGCAAGAAAAACAAGAACAGAGCAACATTCCTCAAGGGGTCATGAGGTAGCTATTGCAGAAGATTCCACTTATAAAGAATTAATGGATATAACAGAAAGAGAATTTAAATTTGGATGGCAAAAATAATTCAAGGAATTAATGAGAAAGTGGAAAATAATAGAACAGAAACTCGAAAACAGAACCCAAAAATGGATGAAAGATATGAAGAATATAGAAAGGATATGGCAGAACTTAAGGAATTTAAGGAGTTAATCAGGGAGCTTAAAGATGTAGTAAAAAGTATCAAAACAGATTAGACCATGGAGAAGAAAGAATTTCAGAGCTAGAAAATAAAGTTGTTGAGTTAATCAAAGAAGTTACTGAAGCAGAAAAGAAGAAAGTGAAAGCAGAAATAATTATGGGACTTCACAAAGCATTCAAAAACACAAAATATAAGGATGCCTGTAGGGGAAGAAGAACATCTTAAAGGAATGGAAGCCCTACTGGAGAATATTATAAATTAAAACTTTCCAAATATCACTAAGGATTCTGAAACACTACTTTTAGAGGGATATTGGGTCATCTCAACACAAATGATGTATCTCCAAGACACTCCAAGACACATTGTAATGAACCTATCCAAAGTCAAGATGAAAGAAAATTCTACAAGCAGCCAAGAATAAGTGCCAATTAACCTATACAGGAGGATACATCAGAGCAATAGTGGACTTCTCAGATGAAACTTTCTAAGGCGGAAGAGACTGGTTAGCTAACTTTAACCTGCTTAAACGAAACAATATTCAGCCCAGAATTCTGTATCCTGCTAAACTAAGCTTCAAAATCAATGGAGAACTGAAATCTTTTACTGATAAGCAAATATGGAAGAAATTTGCCACAACAAGACCAGCTCTACAGAAAATACTTAGACCTATTTCCCACACTGAACATCACAATGGAACACAAGCAAAGTAACACCCACAAACTGAAGGACAAAACCTAGCTTTCACAATGGTACAAAAGATAAGCAAGGGGCTTCCACAAAATAAGATGAGTAGAACTCCACCATATTTATTAATTCTCTCAATAAATGTTAATGTTTAATGAAATCCCCACTAAAGAGGCACAGGCTGGAAGATTGAATAAGAAAGCACAATCCATCCATATGCTGTTTCCCTCCAGGAAATGTACCTATGAAGGGCAAAACAAGACTCAGGGTGACAGGTTGAGAAACAATATTTCAGGCAAATGGAAATCATACAAAAGGATGGGTTGCAATCTTATTTTCAGACACAAGTGGGTTTAAGCAACTGAAGTTAAGAAAGACAAAGATGGTCACTTCATACTAGTCAAGGGAACAATACAACAATAGGACATTTCAATTCTAAATTTTTTTTTATTGTTGTTGTTTAGACAGTGTTTCACTATATTGCCCTTGGAAGAGTGTCATGGTGTCACAGCTCATAGCAACCTCAAACTCTTGGACTTAAGTGATTCTCTTGCCTCAGCCTCCCAAGTAGCTGGGACTACAGGCACCCACCATAATGCCTGGCTATTTTTTTGTTGTAGTTGTCATTGTTGTTTAGCTGGCTCAGGCAAGTTTTGAAACTGCTAGCATGGGTGTACGTGGCTGGCACCCTACCCACTGAGCTACAAGAACCACTGTGGGGTAAAACCCCACAAAATATGTGCTCCCTTTAAGCTCCAGAAGTAGGTGGACAGACTTCTATGAAAAGCAACTCTGTTGATGACCTGGTATCCCTGGTCAGCATGGAACAGAGTCTGGGGATTAGGGCTTAAAAACCCATCTCCAGTGACTCTGACCATGTGGCTGTTAAACCTGCAAAGAAAGGGTTAAAAACCTTTCTGCAGAGACACAGCCTAGGGATTGATACTCGTTTATCATTTTCATAGGCCTCTAGATTGCCTAGAAACAGAAGCCATAAACCTGCTTTCTGTAACACAATGAGTGTGTGGTATAACTTCAAAGTTTTACTCCCCTCTTGGTAATCTCAAGTCTTGTTTCCTTTTGTAGCTGTCTCAAGGTTTCAAACTTTGTGTCTTTTTGAAGGCTGAACTAACTTTAGAAAAGTAGTATGAATGCTTTGCTTATTAATTAATAAAGTGTATGCAACCAGCCTACTATAAAAGGTGGTAATGAACAATAAAGCTTTGCTGCTTGCCATCAGCAGGTAGTCTGTTTCTTTCATTATAATAATTCCAGATGCGAGACTACACCTGTGGCGACACTGTCTGTCTCTCCCAAAACCCCCATGCAACAAACCACCTCAGTTCTAAATATTTATGTACCCAACTTAAATGTTCCCAGATTTATGAAATAGATCTTGATAAGTGTGAGCAATGTGATACCCTACAAACCCATAATAACTGGGGACTTTAACACCCCTCTGTTTGAGCTGCACAGATCATAAAAACAGAAATTAAACAAAGATACAAGGAACTTAAAGTGACCCTAGAACAAATGGGCTTAATAGACATATACAGAACTTACCACTCAAAAGCAAAGGAATATAAGTTCTCATCACCCATGGAACATATTCCAAAATAGATCATATCCTAGGACATGAGTCAAATCTCAACACAAAAGAATTGAAATTATACCTTGTATCTTCTCAGACCACAAGGCAATAAAGGTGCAACTCAACTCCAACAAAAATTTTCATCCTGACACAAAGACATTGAAATTAAACTATCTTAAGCAGAATGACAAGGAAGAGATAAAGGAGAGACAAGGAGAGATAAAGGAGGAAATTATTAAATTCTTCAAACATAACAACAACAAAGGACAAGTCACCAAAACCTGTGGGACACTGAAAAAACAGTTCTAAGAGGGAAATTTATTGAATTTCATACCTACATCTGAAAAACAGAAAGAGAGCACATCAACAATGTAATGAATCATGTTAAGAAAATAGAAAGGGAAGATCAATATAATCCCCAACCCAGTAGAAAAACAGAAATAACCAAAATTAAATCAGAAATAAAAGAAATTGAAAACAAAAGAATCATTGAGAAAATTAATGAAATAAAAATTGGTTCTTTGAAAAGAGAAATAAAATTGATAGATCTTTGGTCTTATTAACCAGAAATAGAAAAGTAAGACCTCTAAAAATCTCAATCATAAATGAAAAGGGGGAAATAGCAAAAGATACTACAGAGATACAAGAGATTATCTCTGAGTACTACAAGAAACACTATGCCCAGAAATTTGACAATGTGGTGCTAATGGGCTAATACCTAGAATCACAGCATCTCCCTAGACTTATCAAGTAAAAAATAAATCTCCTGAACAGACCAATATCAAGCACTGAGGTGGAAGAAACAATAAAAATTCTTCCAACAAAATCTATGTGGACCAGATGAATTCACACTGACATCCTGTCAAACCTTCAAAGAAGAGCTTGAATCTGTACTGAAGAACCTATTTTAAAAACATTGAGAAGATGGCTCAGTGCCTGTGGCTCAAGTGGCTAAGGCACCAGCCACATACACCTAAGGTGGTAGGTTCGAATCCAGCCCAGGCCTGCCAAACAATGACAGCGGCAACCAAAAAATAGCCAGGCGTTATGGCGGCACCTGTGGTCCCAGCTACTTGGGAGACTGAGGCAAGAGACTTGCTTGAGCCCAAGAGTTGGAGGTTACTGTGAGCTGTGATGCCACAGCACTCTACCCAGGTGACAGTTTGAGGCTCTGTCTCAAAATAAATAAATAAATAAATAAATAAATATTAAAAAATAAATGAAATAAAACATTGAGAAGAAAGAAACCTTCTCTAACATGTTGTATGAAGCAAACATCACCCTGATACCAAAATTAGGAAAGAACCTAATTAAAAAGGATAACTACAGAACAGTTTCACTAATGATTATTGATGGAAAAATATGATAACATTACCAAGTAGAAAAACTATGTTCACAAATCAGTAGCCTCTGTATATGCCAATAACAATAAAGCAGAGAAGTAAATCAAGAATGCAATAGCCTTTACAGTAGCATCAAATAAATGAAATATCTGAGAATATATCTTACAAATGAAGGGAAGGATCTCTACTGAAAGAAATGTGAAACCCTGATAGAAGAAATGGCAGAAGACATTAACAAATAGAAGAACATACCATGCTCTGGGATAGGAAGAATCAGCATTGTTAAACTGTCTGTACTACCCAAAGCAATCTAGATGCAATGCAGTTCCCATTAAAATACCAACAGCATAATTTGAAGAGCTCAAATAAATTGTTCTTCATATAGACAAGGCAATTCTTAGTAATAAACCCATATAATCAAGGAAATCCTCCTTAATAAAAACAAATCTGGAGGCATCACTCTATTGGAATTTAGGTTATATTACACATCCACAGTGATCAAAACAGTATGATATTGGCACAAAAACAGAGACATAGATCTATGGAATAGAATTGAAGACCCAAAGATGAAATAAGCTTCTTGCATCATCTGTCCTTGATGAACTAAACTAAATTATACAACGGGGAATAAAATCTCTCTTTAAGAAATGGTGCTGGGAGAACGGCATAACATGTAAAACTGGACCTGGACCTGGACCTATCACCACTTACAAAAATTGACTCAAGATGGATAAAAGATTTAAATATAAGACATGAGATAAGAAAAACTCTAGAAGAAAGCATAGGAAAAATTCTAAATGATCTTGGCCAGGGGAAAGGTTTTTTTTTTTTTTTTAATTGAATGGTAACTGTGTACATTAAAGCACTTCTGGAGTACAGTGTGGTGTTTTCACACACTATCCTAAACACTTCCATCGAATTGGTTAACATAGCCTTCATGTCATTTCTTAAGTTATTGTATTAAAATGTTCATATTCTACTCTTAGAAAGATTCACTTGTAAGATAAACCACAAAAGTGATCACTCCAATCCCCCTCCCTCCACCCATTCCACCATCCTCTCTCCCTCCTCTCTCCCCATATTCTTAGGCTGTTATTAGGTTATAGCTTTCATATAAAAGGTATAAATTAGTTTCATAATAGTGGTGTGTACATTGGATATTTTTTCTTCCATTCTTGTGATACTTTGCTCAGAAGAACATTTTCCAGCTCCATTCATGTGAACATGAAGGAGGTAAAGTCTCCATCTTTCTTTATGGCTGCATAGTATTCCACGATATACATATACCACAGTTTGTTGATCCATTCGTGGATCGATGGGCACTTGGGCTTCTTCCTTGACCTGGCAATTATGAATTGGGCTGCAATAAATATTCTGATACAAATATCTTTGTTGTAATGCGATTTTTGGTCGTCTGGGAATATACCTAATAAAGGAACTTCAGGGTCAAATGGCAGGTCTATTTTTAGTTCTCTAAGTGTTCTGCAGATGTCTTTCCAAAAGGAACATATTAGTTTACATTCTCACCAGCAGTGTAGAATTGCTCCCTTTTATCCACATCCACGCTGGCATCTCTGGTTTTGGAATTTTGTGATATGGGCTAATCTTTCTGAAGTTAGGTAATATCTCAAAGTAGTTTTGATTTGCATTTCTCTGATGATTAAGGATGGTGAGCATTTTTTCATATATCTGTAGGCCGTGTGCCGATCTTCTTTAGAGAAATTTCTCTTCAAGTCCCTTGCCCACCCTGAGATGAGATCACTCATTTTCTTCTTGCTAATACTTTTAAGTTCTCTAAGGATTCTGGTTATTAAACTTTTGTCAGAGACATAACCTGCGAAAATCTTCTCCCATTCTGATTGCTGTCTGCTTGCCTTATTACTGTGTTCTTGTCTGTGCAGAAGCTCTTTAGTTTGATCAGGTCCCAACAGTGTAGTATTGATGTTGCTTCAATTGCCCGGGGTGTCCTCCTCATGAAATGTTTGCCCAGGCCGATTTCTTCAAGTGTTTTCCCTATACTTTCTTCTAGTATTTTTATGGTTACATGTCTTAAGTTTAAATCTTTAATCCAGTGAGAGTCTAACTTAGTTAATGGTGAAAGGTGTGGGTCCAGTTTCAGTCTTCTACAGGTTGCCAGGCAGTTCACCCAGCACCATTTATTAAATAAAGAATCTTTTCTCCACTCAATGTTTTTAATTGGCTTGTCAAAGAT
>CAUYQV010180921.1:0-12346 GCA_963574575.1 Galagoides demidoff
GCCTGTGGTCCCAGCTACTTGGGAGGCGGAGGCAGGAGACTCGCTTGAGCCCAGGAGTTGGAGGTTGCTATGAGCTGTGATGCCATGGCACTCTACCCAGGGGGACAGCTTGAGGCTCTGTCTCAAAAAAAAAAAAAATTCAAATGAAAACAGTAAGGTCTCAGTTTTTTTTTTTTTTTAACCTATGAGAGACTACCCATGATAAAGTTTGATAATCCCCCCTTGTTGGTGAAAGGATAAATATAGTTCAACAAATGTAGTTGTTTAAGTGTTGTTGAAGTATCTTTAGAATTTTTAAGGTACATATCCTGAGACTCAGTAATTCCACTAGTGACCCTGTAAGTGCTTTTCCACAAGTGCACAGAAATAGCTACACAGATACTGGTTATGACGATGTTCGTAGTAGCAGAAAATGGAATCAGCTTGTATGGCCATCTGTGGACATACAGCAAAAATACCATGTAGAGTTTAAAAATGTGCAATTCTCCATGTCCTGCTTGGGAACTAGTCAAGATGTTAAATGAAAGAGTAAATCAGAATGTATAATATGATATCATGTGTTTCAAAAACTTTCAAGATAAATATCAGTGGTAAGGAAGATATTAGCTATAAATAATTTTTAAAAAAGAAAGAAGGAGCTGTATTTACCTTGTGCAACAAAAAGTCTGCGTATATCAGCAGGGCAGGGTTGGGATGGGGTCTCATCTCTGGCATTCCTGCCTTAGGTGCTTTCTTTCTGGTCTGCAGTTCTAATTATGTGTCCCTCTGTCCTCATGGCAGCAAGATGGCTGTGTTCTACCTGCCCTCACATCCACATTTCCAGGCAGGAATAAGATGTAAGGAGAAAAGTAGGAAGACAGAATGGCTCCTGCATCACAAATGCCAAAACATATCTAGAAATACTCAACCAATTTCTATTTACTTTTTATTGCCTAAGACTATCTCATTGCTACCCAGAGCTTCAAGGGAACCTATAAAGGCAAAAATCTCGATTAGGTACCTGTTCTTCCCTGACACACAATCCAGGGCTCTGTAAGTGTGGACGAGCAGAGAGGATATCAGTAGGCAGTCAGCGGTGTATGCCACAGACGTGTGCAGTCACACGTGTTTGTCTGAAGTATTTCTGGAAGGTGCTTCAGAAATGGATGACAGTAGTTACCTCTGTGGAATAGACTGGCCATCAGGAGGAAGAGAGATTTATTTCTCACTTTGTGTTGTTCTTTCGGGCTGAAAAAAATGTTTTAAAATGGTGACTATGTTAACCTTGAAGGAAATTAATAGGAAGTGGACATCAATCCATTATCAGAAGCCCTCAGGTCCAGCTGTCCAGCTGGTTACTCAGAACCTTGTCACTTTACCCCTGGGTGCTTCAGCCTCAGGTGTTCAGTGAGAGGTTAGGTGAGATGGTATCTTGGGCTCCTTTAGCAAGAAAGGAAACTTAGCACTTTGAGCAGGTTCTTATTTAGTCTCTGTCACAGGCTGAACTATGGCCCCTTCTAAATCTGTATGGTGAAGTCTTAATCCCCAGTGCTGCACGATGGGACTGTATTTGGAGATGGGGTCTTTACAGAGGTCATTAAGATTAAATCAGGTCATTAGGTGGGGCCCTAATTTGCCATGACTGCTATTCTTATAAGAAGAAATTTGTACCTAGACATGTACAGAGAGAAGACCACATGAAGACATTGACCGCTAAGTCCATCTGGACCACACACAGTTTTAGGTTTTAGAGGTGATCTGTGTCTTCTCAGCTGGTGAGATTGGAGAGCAGGATCCCACATTATACGAGTCACCTTGTAATAAATACTGGCAAGAATCGTATTCTACTTGTGATGAAGTAGAGAGAGACGTGTGCGTGTCAGAAAGTGCCCTTGTGCTTCAGGACTGCGTCTGAGCCAGGGGACCGTGAAGTGGTCTGCAGTGTTTGAGGGAGACTAGCTCTTTCTTTCCTGGGGCTGAGGGCCATTTTCCATGCTGGAGTGGGTAATGACTCCAGGGCCACCCTGTACATGGGGAGGCAGCCACAGATGCTCAGATGACTAAAGCATTCTTTGGCATCCTGTCCCCTCTCCTCCTCCCGCTGTGAACCCCCAGGGGGTGGCCTTAGGTGTGGGTTTGTCTGCCTGGTTACCAGTTCTGCTCCTGGAAGCCTAGAGGCCCTCGTGGGTCAGGTGTCAGAGCAGAGAGCTGGCCACAGAGGCCAGTATTTAGGACTAACTCAAGGGTATGTGTCTGTGCGCTCCTGAAGGGTACTGTTTTGCTAAGTGGGGAATGAAAAACACTTTTATTTATGTGCAGAATTAAATCTCACCTCTTTTTGAATGATTTGCCTCATTCTCTTCGCTGCAGGGATATTTGCTGTGATACAGAACAGGGACCAGGCCTTTCAAGTGAGCTCTGAGCTCATAGATTATGCACGGCGGGGAGAAGGTTTTGAAGTCCACAGAGACAGGCGCATCTCCGAGTGAGCAGAGAGATCGTGGCTTTTTTTCAGCCCTCTCTGTCCTCTGTGATATATCTGAGACTAAGCACAGCCACTGCAGGGCTGTTGAAATGTCACAGATAATGCATTTCTTGGTGCCCTGTGGAGTCAGTAACTTGTGTCGAAGGATACGGATGGGAGAACTAGGGAAATTGCAGGAGGGTGGCCGGGGAGAGCCAAGGACATGTTTGTGTGCCCTATTTAGGAGATTGTTCTACTTCACACTAAATTTGTGAGGAGTTTAACTTGAGAAGCCTAGAAAATTAAATAGAAAATACATTTTCACAGTATTTTAAGCTGGAACAGACTATTTAAAGCCGGAGCAGACCCTCGGGATAAACCAGTTCCGTCTCTTCCTTTTGCCACGGACGGTTGAGGTCCCCCGGACTCCCAGTTTGCAGGGCGCTTGCAGGGAGGTGGGGCAGCTCCAGATGTGGGACCCAGGGCACAGTGCCCGGCTCCTTGGCCCCTCTGGTCTAGCAACAGTGCCCACTGGGCCTTTGTGATGAGTTTCTCTGGATGTAGAGGGGAAAAAATTGCTGTTTGTCATAAAGTAAAGCTCTCAGAAGTTGTTTTTATAATAATTCATTAGAGCCACATAATAACTTGTGAATACCAACTTACAGTTCATGAAAGAAATGGATACTCTCAATAAAAGCTGTTTATATGGGCTCAGTGCCCGTAGCGCGGTGGTTATGGTGCTGGCCACATGCACCAAGGCTGGTGGGTTCCAGCCCAGCCCTGGCCAGCTAAACAATGACAACTGCAACAACAAAAAAATAGCTGGGCGTTGTGGCGGGCTCCTGTAGTCCCAGCTACTTGGGAGGCTGAGGCAAGAGAATTGCTTAGGCCCAAGAGTTTGAGGTTGCTGTGAGCTGTGATGCCACAGCTCTACCAAGGGCAACATACTGAGACTGTGTCTCAAAAAAAAAAAAAAAAGCTGTTTATACAAATGATTGTATTCTAGTCAGAGCTCTTGAGCTAATTTAACGGATTATATTATCCCTTAAATTATATTATAAAGCAGGATTATAGCAAGAGGAGAGTGACCCCCCCAAATGCAAAAATGGGAAACAAAGTCCAGGCCTTCTTGGTGCGGACCAGAATTCAGGACGGGTCTGTGTCTCTGCTGTCCCCCTGCTGTCAGTGCCTCCTGCCTGTTTTTCTAATTGTCAGTCATTCGTTGCCATCATCTTTGTCCCTTAACTTGGTGCCCTGTCCCCTGCACCATCCTCTGCTCCCATCTCAGCCCCGTCCACCCAGCTGGCCCTCTGCTCAGGTGTGCTCCTGTCTTGGTGCCATCTCCGTCTCTCTCTGAGGACTTGCTCCATTTTCCTCTCCCCTCCGACCCGCTGCCTCTGCAGCTGGCACATGGGTGGAGGCTGCTCCGGCCTCTCTCTGCTTCAGTCTCCACCACTGGCTAATTCTATCTCTCACCCCAGTTTCAGATTCCCTGGGGAACACTGTGATCTGCCTGCTTCATCCTTCTCACCAGGCTGCATGTTGCTGCCACACTTAGGAAGTGGCTGCCTGTGGCCAGGTGAGCAGCCAGGGTCACAGGGCCCCGTGCCACCTGCTTGTGGACCAGATCTCGTGCAGTCTTCCTCACAGCCTATCAGGCGGGCAGTGACATTGTGCATAGGGAAGTGGACACTCCGGCCTAGAGCCATCAGAGCCATTTGTCCAGGGACCCACTGCTGGGCACTAGTGCAGCTGGAGTCAGCCTCGGAAGCTGGGGACTTCTCCACAGTAAATGAAGTCCTCAGAAGTCAGAATACTCTGATGCAGAGCAAACCCTGGTGTCTGTTGCACGTGGTTTGAAAGTTACTATTTAACCATCTAGACTGTCTGTCTAGATTTGAGATTGATAGGACTTTATTAAAATCCCAATGGACATATCAGGATCTGCTAACATCTTTACATGCCTGGGGGTGGGGGATTTCTTTGATTACGGGTTAAGTTTTTGTAAACACACCAAAGGAAAGTTTAAACATTGCTGGCTGGTTTGTGGGATTTGAAAAGCCCTCCCCTTTTAAAAAACTGTGAAGCTCTGGCATAAATCAAGTTTGGATTAATCAGTGATGAGTGGCTTGCATTTGCATAAACTCAGACATCAGGGAAGACTTTGTACAGACGTGAGGTTTGGAGCACATTTGGGAGGGAGGTGGCCAGTTCTGCATCCTCCTCCTTGCCCAGCCAAGGTTCTAAGTACTCACTTGCCATCTGTGAAATTCGCCACGAGGAAATCTAAGAACCAAGAAATGCAGGGTGGAAGCAGGCTTAGTGGGAAGAGACCTCCCGTTTCCACTCCTCCCCTTGTTAAGATTCTTTGACCTCCTGCCACAGCAGCCTTAGCTGGCATGGCATCCGTGAGCTTTGCACAGAAACCGCTAATCCCTGCAGGCAGTTCATTCCCTTCCCATCTGGCAGCTGCTCCTCTTACACCCCAGGATGTGCAGAGAGTGGCCTGTAGACTCTGGGGTTGGGGGACTGGGGGAGCAGCTCCCCTTCCCCAGGCAACTCACTGTGCTCTCTCATCTCTGTTGGCTTTTGAAGGAAGAGGGGGAGGGGGAGGTAGAAATGGACAGCAAAACCAGAGCCCTGTCCAGGACTTGCTCGAGAGCTTCTCTCTGTCACTTAGGCTATTTTCTCTCTCTCAAATGTGTGATTTGAGTTTCTTCAAAGCATCCAGTGACTTTGGCCTGGAATCTCAGTTGGCACTTGGCTAGAGCCCAGCTTTAGTTCATGGGCCAGCTGGCTGGAGTTTGCCCTGGAGAGCCCCTGGAGTGCGTCCCCTCCCTGAGTCTCAGATCCCCTCAGAGTCGGAACCTTCCAGGAGGACCTGGAAGGATCACATGCTTGGAATGCAGACACGTGGACTCTCCTCCAAGGGGATGAAAGGAGCTTGTCTAGGAAATGGGGGATTCCATTAAAGAAATCGGTTTGTGACACAAATCCGTTTAGGTGAGATTGTGTGACTGGGGGGTACTTGGGAGGAGGGGATGAAAAAGATATGGAGATTAAGTGAGGAAAGAAATTGGGAACAAATATTGTACTCACTGCAACTTGACTTACCAGATAATATACTGTCAAAAAAAAAAAAAAGTTGCAATTATGCTTAGGGTATGACTCTGCTTGGAAGATAAGAAATCAGCAAAAACTCCCTGGTGTACATATGTGCTTTTGAGAAACAGTAAGGAAGGGCACACACCAGTCTAATACTAGGTACTTGGAAAGTGGGGGGAACAGGGACAGTGATTTCTACTTTTTTTTTTACATATCTTATGTTAATGTACTGACTAAGACAAGCACTTACTAACTTTTATAATTAGAGCAAAAAAATTTCTTTTGAGACAGAGTCTTGCTCTGTCCCTCCAGGTAAAGTGTAGTAGCATTATCATAGCTCACTGCAACCTTGAACTTCTGGGCTCAAGGGATCCTCCTGCCTCGGCTCCCCAGAGTGCTAGGATTATAGGTGTGAGATACCACAGCTGGCACATTTAGAGGAATTTAAAGAAAGTTTAAAAAGAAAGAAAACAAAACTATTCTAGAGAGAAGAAAGCAACAAAACTTAAATTTATATTGGGGTAGATTATTTTATGTTCAGTAGGTGGTCTATGTAAATGGCTCAAAATTCAAGAGGTAAAAAGGCTCTATGGAGGAAAGAAAGTGTCTCTCCTATATGGAGCCAGCTATTTCTTCCTCCCAGAGGCAGCCAGATTCTTGGGTATTCTTAAAGAGACACTCGCTTTTCAAGAATATATGAGGTCTATTTATATATATAAACAGGGAAAGAGCGTCATTTATATTAATGATAGCATAATACAAACAATGCTTGAATCCCTTTTATTTTTAAGTTAAAATACATACTGGATATATTGGCATCTTAGAACACTGATTTTTTTTTTTTTAAACTGCCTGCATGACATGCTAACTTTAACCCACATTCTATTGAGGAGTATGTGGGTTATGTTTAGCCATTTACTTTAGAAAACAATATTGCAGAATACTTGCAGAAAACAACTGCAGAATAATTGCAGTTAAAGCCATATTCTTTGACTTTCGGGAGTATGTACATAGAGTAAATATTGTGGACAATTGCCCAGTTTTTCTCCAGAGAGAAGGTGCACATTTACGTTTCCTTCAGAAAGGTATGAAAGTACTAAATATTCTTTATAGAACAAGGTCTGCCTTGGAGGTGGGATAGAATATACCATGTTTCCCCGAAAATAAGACACTGTCTTATTTTTTCTGAAGAAGACACACTAGGGCTTATTTTCAGGGGATGTCTTCCTCTCTGCACCCAAAATGTAGGGCGTGGCTATGCAGATGTGCTGCATAGCCACGCCCATCACTAGGTCTTATTATTGGGGTAGGGCTTATATTTAACAAATGCATAGAAATCCTGCTAGGGCTTATTTGGGGGGTAGGTCTTATTTTTGGGGAAACACGGTAATAGCTGCAGAGATTTTAGACAAGTAGGAAAGTCAGGCCCTTTTCGGTCGCTTGTCTTGTAGACATTTCTGTTTTTAGAAGTTAGTTGTGCTCAAACTTTGTTTTTTATATTCCAGATTAATAATAAGGGTGTGAGGAAGTAAATAAATATTTAGGGAACTGCTGTTATGTGTGAGGCATAGGATTAGGCCAATTGCAGGTATCGTCATTTAATTCTTGGCACACTCCGCTAACAAATGTATTTGGCGTTTGCTGTATCTACAGTTCACAGATGCGAAATTGAGGCTCAGAGAGCCTAGGTTACTTCCCCAAGGGCACACAGTAGATAAATATCACACAGTGGATGAATGGCAGAGCCAGTTCCCAGACTTTGTCAGAGAGCTCACGATTTTTTCAGTCCTTCTCCTATCTCTTTCAGAAAAGTAGACATCTCTGTAGATCTTGCACTGTGAAAAATCTGGGCATGCTCTGAGCAGTGAAGTAGGAGAGAGTAGAATGCAGAGGTGAGAATGTGCAGATCCATATGGGCTGGAGCCACAGCAAGGAGAAAAATTGGGGAGGCCACAGCTCCCTCATCTGTGGCCTGGAATGGAGTGCAGGGGTCTAGCTGCTGCATTCAAGGCTGCAGTGAGGCTGGGCCAGGATACAGGGCAATAGGTGGACTTGTCAACAGCATCAGAGGGAGCACTGCTAAGAGGAATGGGCTGTTTTTTATTTTTGAAAGTGGACTTTTTATAGTTTAGCAATTGCCTATACTTTTTACTTGAAATGGCTTTATTAAAATAATCATTTCTTCCTGGGTGAGGGCCCCACCTATAACTTGGACTCTGCCTAACAAAGGCAAACAATATAACCTAATCATCTTACCCTCCTATTAATCTGAAATAAAAAAAAATCGTTTCTGATACAAATGGACTTCAGTTAACAAAGAGAGCTTGGATGTAATTTGGTGTAATTTCTCAGCTCCAGAAATAAAGTGCTTTTTTTTTTTCTCTTTCATAAAAGCCAGGATACATTTTCTCGTAGGTGATAGAGATGATTGTGGTAGTTGTTCATTTTTCTGTTCATTTTATCTAAAGTGGTATAATTTACAGTCTCGGTGGAGAGACGATGGTGCTCTTTTGAGCTAATTTTCTGAAATCTTCCATCAGATTATTATGTGCTGTTATTCTAAAAGGAGGTGGTGTCCTGGTCTCCACTTACCCTTGGCCTTGTCTTCTTGAAGTTTGGCGGACTAATGCTGGATGAACTAATGCTTGTGTCTCACTTAAAAACAGACAAACAAGTAAAGGAAAGCTGAATGTCTCACTTGTAAGTTACAGTTCTTAACCTTGTGCATGTAATAGGCAGAGTCATTTCCTGAGATTGAAGACAGAGAAGAAGAGAAAAAAGCCAATTCTGTAGCCTCAAGTTCATTAGAGGCAGGCAGGAGTGTGTTAACCTTGACTTAACCTTCCCCCAGTGTGGCCTCTTCCATATTTGTGTTTCAGCTGCAGTTGTTAGGTATGTTTTCATATTATTGCCTTTAATTATAGCCATCAATTACCTTTAACTACCCTGGCCTACCAATTTTACTAAGTAGTGTCACTTACCGATTATTATTAGACATTAGATAACTACCTAGTATTGCTAATGTTAGATGGGTTTGTGGGGCTTCTGTGAGGACTGAGCTGCCTCCAAGCAGTGGCTTCTCCACCGTGCAAGCCCTGTCCTCTGACGAAGCTGGTCCCACTTGGGGACTCCTTACTTTCTTCTCCCCTTGACCGCCTTCGTGATTGAGCTCTTTCTCTGTCTCTGCTCGGGCTTCAGTTTAAATGTCTGTTGCACCTGCTCATAGTAGAGGTATACTTAGGGTGACCAGATTTTAACATTGGTAAGGCGGGACAACATGGCTGGGGGGGTGGGAGATGGGGCTGGGCAGGGCCTGACAACAATGCAAGCTTTGATAAGCAGTTCTTGATAATCACTTCTCAGCAATTATTTGTTATTATTACAGTTTAACATTATAAAATTAACAAAAATAATATAAAACTCATATTCTGGTGAAATAGCCGCATGGCAGCCGAAAACCGTATATTCCCTTCTTGTTCTCCCGCCCGTTTGTGTATTCTTTCCAAAAATTGGGACTTTTTAAAAATGCTGCAGGACACGGGACAAATTGTTGAAAAGTGGGGGACGCCTGGTCACCCTAGGTATAATTGAAACATACAGAATTCATTCTTGTTTACATTTATAACTTTTAAGGGGTCAGAGTGGCTAAGGAGTGCTGGGGGTTGATAGTTTGTGCAATTTAATGCTTTTCCTGTCATCATAGATGCTGTGGGTTGAAAATGACCTTGAGTCCATCCAGGCTGGATCTGGTGTGAATGCCACTTGGGTAGGGGGGACTAGATAAAGAAGAGCTGTCCTTGAGATTCCTCCCAGCTGGAATCCCCTCCTGCCCTGCTTGTTTGTGCACGTGGAAATATTACTCGTGTGCAACAGACGGAGGTTGGACCCTCTCGAGGTCCCTTCTGGCCTTGAGGCTCCGTGGGTCCCACTCCAGGTCTGTGGGTTTCCTCTTGTCTCCCAGGCCCAACCTTTGACTCCCCCACCTTCCTCCCTTCCTCAGAGAAAAATGAATTGGCAGGGATTCTTGTCATCTTCTTGCATCACAAGAAGCAGATACAGTTGAGCGACTCGGTGTAACTAGGGGTTAGGAGCACTGACTCCCTCACAGTTGAAAACTCACATAAAACTTCTGAGTCCCACAAAACTTAATGATTAATAGCTATTGTGGACCAGAAACCTTAGCAATAGCATAAACAGCTAATTAACGTATTCTGTATGTTATATGGGTGATTTGCGTTGTATTCTTTATTTTTACCATAAAGCTAGAGAAAATAAAATCCTATTAAGAAAATCGGGGTGGTACCTGTAGCTCAGTGGATAGGGGTTCGAACCCGGCCCGGGCCTGCTAAACAACAGTGACAACTGCAACAAAAAAAATAGTGGTGGGCGCCTATAGTCTCAGCTACTTGGGAGACTGAGGCAAGAGAATCGCTTAAGCCCAAGAATTTGAGGTTGCTGTGACCTGTGATGCCACGGCACTCTACCCAGGGTGACATGGGGAGACTCTGTCTCAAAAAAAAAAAAAAAGAAAAAAAGAAAGAAAATTGTAAGGCAGGGAAAATATGTTTACTATTGATTAAGTGGAGGGGGATGATTGCCGTGGTGGGCCACCTCCACCCTGTGGTCTTCTCATGGAGGGGGCTGCGGAAGAGAAGAACGTGGATTTGCTGTCTCAGGTTGCTGAGGTGGAAGAGAGTCCTGCTACCTGCACAGTTCAAACCGTGCCGTCCACGGGTCCCTGTGTATGGCTGCTGATCATTCTTAAAGGCTTTGCGTAGTCCTTCAGAATCACAGAATCAGGGAGATTTAGACAGAGCCTTTGGGCCACTGTTTCAAATTTCAGGTCATAAATGCTCCTCTTATTTCCTGTTGAAAGGCAAACTCATGTTGGAGGGAGGACACTGTTGTCTGACTGCTTTTATGCTGTCTGGGCTGTAATTTCTCTGGGCCTGGAACCGTTTTCCAGTAAGAAGTAGGTGACAGGCTATCAAAATAAAGAGTAACCTTTGAAAGCACTTCAGCCCAGCGGTGTGGGCTTTTTATAATCCTGCCTTGCGTTTTGAGAGAGGGGAGGGCTGTGTTGGGTTTGGGCTTGGCTGCTCCCCGCTTCCCACCTCTCCCCAACACACTTTGATCTGTGAAGCTTGTCTAATCCTCAGCCAAGGCTGCTGGAACTTTATCCAGAGCAGGAAAAGGGGAAATAGTTTTCCTTTCTTGGGTGGATTTGTATTTATATAAACCTTTAGCAATGCAAATGGAGCCAAGTAGCAGGAGCACATGGCCGAGGGGAGTTTGGGAAGAGGCTTGGCCAGGCTGTCGCTCTGCACTGAGGCACTTTTGACTTGGGTCTTTAAGAGTCCAGGAGACAGTAGCCAGCCCTCATGTACCTTTGCCTAAAGACACTCCCTTAGACGGAGGGCCCTGATGGAGAAGCGAGGGACTGAGCCAGCAGCCCCACAGTGTGTGGGTCCCACTGTCCATGTACTTACCTGTATCACTGTACAGTGGTCCCCTTATCTTGGGGGTTACAGTCCAAGACCCCCGGTGGATGCCTGAAATCCTGGATGGTGTTGAGCCTGATTGGCATAAGTCAGAATGCGTTTCTGTTTCTATTTTCATCTTTTGCCCATAATTTTAATGCCTTTTTCATCTTAAGTACTTAAACACGTCCCGGGACCATACCTGCGGTGTGACAGCAAAACTAATAACATGAATTTCTTTTTCTTTTTTCAATAATCTCACGGATAAAAGATTTGTTCCTACTATAGATCTAGCAAGCTCAGCGTACTATTTTTTTCTTTCCTTATTGAGTCAAGAACTTTCACTTTCTCATGGAAAGGAAGCACTTTATGCTTCTCTTTGGCAGATCTCTTGTGTGTGGGGCCCTTAGGAAGTAAAATATGGGAGCACAAGTACCATGATACCATGACAGTCCCTCTGAGCACCAAGACCCCTACTAGATGACTAAGTGCAGGCTGGAGACACTGGGTGGAGTTGGGGTGGTGCCCATCACGCTGGGCAGAATGGTGCACCATTTAAAACTTAAGACTTGTTTATTTCTGGAATTTTCTATTTAATATTTTTGGACCCAGGTTGAATGCAGGTATCTGAAGCAAAACCAAGCATAAGGGGAGACTACTAAACAGACAGATGGGTAGATAGATAGATAAGTTCATTTTACTGTCCTCAGTTGTTACTGAGAAACTGGTGTTGCAGAAGGCCTTAGCTGTCCTCTGTCTTCAGCTTCTCACAGGGCTCCCCACCGTTAATTTACTTGCGTGAATTTATATCAGCATTTTTTTGCACCAGCCCTGCTGCTTCTGTGGACAGGGTGTTTTTGAAGCCTGCGTGCCACGGATGCAAACACATTCATTTGGTTCTAGGGGAGAAGGAGAAACTTCCCCTTTGCTCCTGGAAAGTTCACTGAAAATCAGCTGACCAAAGGCAGATTAATAAGAGAAAAGGCATACAAGTTTGTTAACATGCATGGGGGGTGGGGGGACTCAGAACGATGACTCTCCCCTCTCCCCACTGGGGCACAGAAGCTTATGTCACCTTTTCCTAGGGGAGAGAGGAGATAGGGAATGTGGGCAGTTTTTTGGGGGGCAAGCAAATGATGATTAGGGAAAATGAATGGACCAGGGGGACAGAAGTTAACTTATTTTTTTTTTTTTTTTTTTTTTTGAGACGGAGCCTCAAGCTATCCCCCTGGGTAGAGTGCCATGGCATCACAGCTCATAGCAACCTCCAACTCCTGGGCTCAAGCGAGTCTCCTGCCTCCGCCTCCCAAGTAGCTGG